>JAJIYU010002344.1:0-30862 GCA_030144865.1 Tinospora cordifolia
GCTAAGCTTTTAAGAGTTCAATTCAAATGAATCAGCGTTGAATATATATATATATATATATGTATGTATGTAAGTATGTATGTATGTATGTATGTATGTGTATATCATCATACATGCATTATTCAATCGTTATCGCAATATATTTATACATGCATTATTCGATTTTTATCCCTGCATTATACCATATTTCGCAGGTTACATATACCATTATTAACTCATTATTCGATCTTTATCCCTACATTATACCACATTTCACAGCTTATTTATACCATTATTCATGCATTATTCGATCGTTATCGCTAGATTTTTATACACACATTATTCGATCTTTATCCCTATATTATACTGCATTTTACGGGTTATATATATATATATATATATATATATATCATACACGCATTATTCGATCGTTATCGCTATATGTTTATATGTGCATTATTCGATTTTTATCCCTGCATTATATCACATTTCGCGGGGTACATATACCATTATTCACGCATTATTCGATCGTTATCGCTAGATTTTTATAAGGGCATTATTCGATCTTTATCCCTACATTATACAATATTTCACAGGTTATTTATACCCTTATTCACACATTATTTGAACATTATCGCCAAATTTTTATGCACGCATTATTCGATATTTATCCCCACATTATACTACATTTTACTGGTTATATATATACCATCATTCACGAATTAATTATTCAATTGTTATCGCTAGATTTTTATGCGTGTATTATTTAATATTTATTCCAACATTATACCACATTTCATGTGTTATATATACCATATATATTATTCACACAATATTCGATCGATATCCCTACATTTTTATACGTGCATTATTCTAGCGTTATACTTAAATTATACCACTATTCGATCGATACCCCAACATGAGACTTTGGAGGCCACGTGGATGGCCACATGTCACCCTATGTGGCCATGCAAGCCTCCCTCATGCAACAAAACCATCTCTTGAGTTTGAATTCCAGATTTCCAAATCTCTGAAGCCATCTTCATGAACCCATATCTCCTTCATTTCTTAGCCAAATCCTTCAAATCTTAGCTTGTTTTGAAGATTAAACTACCCTCTATGAAGTCTCACAAGTAGTTTGCTGGATCTTAGAGCCATTTAAAGCAGAAACCATCGAGAAAAGGGGTTGTCCATAAGTTTCAAACCCAGAAAACCAGAAAAATATGTGTTGAATCAATCTTTGGAGCTTGGGTTCCCAGGACATTTCAAGTACATTATGGAGGTAAAATCCCTCTTCTTTTTCCTTATTTCGTGTACTTTCGTGTCCAAGTGGTGGGGATCGAATACTCAAGCCTCAAACCTGTTTTATATGGCCATCAAGTAGCTATCTGACTAACTGTTTTAATAGTTTCTGCAGGAAAACTAACTCTAAGACCAGATTGAAGGCCATATTTAATGTACTTAGAGGTGTCTGATTGGACCAAGACCGAAGGCATTTCGAACCACATACTTGGGACTACAAAAAGGTAAAAGCCTCGAACCAAAACCTTATGTGGTTTAAATTTTGTATGCTTGGAAACATGCCTTCTTAGTTAGGTGTCGTGGACTTAGAAAAAGTTTCAGAACATCCTCATGCAAAAACAGAAAGGAATAGCCTCAAATTAGTATTGGAAATTAGAATAGATAAGCACTCAAAAATCATAGGAGATTGAACCATACAATAATCTATTACATAAATAGAAAAGTAGGGGATTAGTGGACTGAACAAATGAAAGCAATTTGAGCTGCAATTTTGTGGAGAAGTCCCTGGATATGTCAATAGTGTTTGTACAAAATTTCAGGGCATTCTGAAATTGGAAAGTAGGTTAGTTGATTCACTAAGTGACTGCCTGTCACAGGGTATACGGGATTCTTACAGTCTCTGTTAGTACACCTAGAAACCCTAGTAAATGGTGTCAAAAAATCATGAAATAAAATTTTGGTGAAAGCTTAGACAGAGTAGATCAAATCTAAAAATTTTTACCCAAATCCAATAGTTGTATTGATCATAGGAAATTTGGAAAATTTACTGCTAGGAAGTGTAAACCCAGAAGTTCCTGTGATCCAACTGAAAATTCAGAAATTAAACTGAATGGCCAAATCTCAGTGTATTGATCTGAAATTTGGCGAAAAGGTTCCTAAGTATGTCTAGATTACGCCTGCCAAATTTTAGAGCATTCTGATATGGATAAGTGGGTCAAATTAGGCAGGCAGTCATTGCCTGTCACTTAGAATCCGAGAACACACAGTTCCTGATGTATCAGTCAAAAACACTATCAAATGAAGTCCTAAATTCATGATTTAAAATTCTGGGGAAGACATAAGGAGTGTAGAACAAATAAGAAAAATTTTATACAAATCCGATGTATAGATTGCTTGCAGAAAAATCAGAAAAAGTTTTGCGCAATTAGGGCCTTAAACTAAAAATGTGACCAAGTATTGGGACTTGGGATTTTGAACCAATTTTGACCCAATTGGCACATTTTGACCCGATTTGGGCACAAATTACCAACAGTGACTAGGATGACCACATTGACCAGAGTCAACCCATTTTGACAGATTGACGGAAATGATTTGGGTCGATCGAAACTAAGTACGGACAGTGAGATTAGATATTAGGCCACTGTATGGATAGAACTGAGATTGAGTTTGATGTAGATTCAAAAGAGTACTGCGGGACTGGGCAGGTTGTCAATGGGACATCAGTGCTCAGGACCCGAGATGAGTAGTTTGATTCAGGTGTTTCTGTGACTTTCATTCCTTGTATGAAAATTGTGTGAAATGGCATGGTTCAAATGGTTTTACAAGATTTAGATACATAGGGTTGGTTTTGAGATATGTAGATGCATACGGGTAGTGAGACCAGAGGCTTGAGGTCCGAGCGCGGGGTCAGGGTACATGATGAGATGAGACTCGAGGTCCGAGCACGGGGTTAGGGAGTATGATTAATGTGCCTAGCTTTCGACCTGCTCGAGTGACGGCACTTGAAGACCGAGCACGAGGTTAGGGTATTCGAGGAATACGCCTAGCTTACGACCCGCTCAAGTAGCCAGTATGCCTGACTTACGACCCGCTCGAGCAATAACCATAGGTTGGGTTGTGTTGAGCTAACCTAGCCTGGATATATGTTTTTAACTGACATGGATTAGAGATGGTTTTCTGAAACTATTACACTATTTATAACTGCTTTCATACTATGCCATGCTTTTGAATATCACATCATTTTACTGCTCATGCATACATGCATTGTTTTGGAATATTGGTATGGTTAACATGCTGATCTTCCTACTCATTAAGCCACGTTGATTACAGGCTCACTACTCTATCATCATTTCAGGTTCTACAACGGTTAACAAAGGGAAGGGCGTAGTGATCGCCTAACTCCCTCACGATTCTGTCTTTGTTCTTTTGATCTTTTGATTAAAGGTTGGTCATTCTGTACATATGTAAAGGGTCACAATGTATTTTGTACAAGATAAATGTTTAATGAAATGCTTCCGCTTTACATCTTGCTTACTTTTGCCTTTAAGTGTTCCAATTATTCTGATATCGTCTGATTGTATGAAATTTCGAAAGGGCTTAACAATGGTTAGGCGAACTCATCTCGGTGAGAGGGTTCGTCGGGCCATTGTGCAGATGGGGCCGCCCTTGTCTTAGAGAAGGGGATCCAACAAGACTTGGTATCAGAGCCCTAGGTTCAAAAGAACAAAAACACAAATAAGTGAAGAACCTAGATGATATCAGAATGGTTGCGAAAAAAGCAAATCCTCGAATAAAGAAGACAGGATTAACAATCATAAAATGTATTTGAACATAACCAGTAAACTTTTAGAGTCAGGTCCATTTTGAATATATGAATAACCAGCAGTCCAATTTAAACTGCAGATAGATATGCCACCTCGGCGAGACACAACACCACCTAGGCGGGGCAGACCCCCGCTTGAGCCTAGGGAGCTGACACTGCCACCACCCCCTGTTCAGCCCAAGCTAGATCATATACAGAGGCTTGAGGCAGTTATTAGAGCCTCTAACGAGGCTGCTCAGGCTCAAACAACCTTACTAATGCAGAGGCTTGATCAATTGGAGGCTGAGAGGCAGAGAGCCAAGCCAGCAGTGCAACCTGTTCCACCCGAGGCACCGGCTGCTGAACCACCAGTTGGGCCAGTAGTGGCACCCGTAGCCTCGGCCCAGACTGAGAGAACCAATACCCGACTCCTCAAGAGTTTCATGGACCTCCGCCTTGTGACATTTAGGGGTGGTATCAGCTTAGAGACAGCCAAGAATTGGTTGCTCAATATGGAGAAGAACGCTGAGATTCTACGATTATCTGAGGCAGATCAGGTTCTCTTCTTGACACATATGTTAGAGGGCGAGGCTGCTAGATGGTGGCGATCCACGAGGAGTATAAAGGGTCAGATCACCACTTGGACCAAGTTCGAGGAGTTGTTCTTAGAGGCTTACGTTCCCGAGACTGAGAGGGAACATAAGAAGGTGGAGTTTTCGAGCCTGCGGCAGGGGACCGTGACTTTTAGAGAGTACACACATCGGTTCCTACAGCTAGAGGCTTATGCCGGGGGGTTGATAGCTGAGCAAAGCGAGAGGACTGAATTCTATCGACGGGGGCTGAGGCTCGCTATTAGACAGGCGACTTCTACATCCAAGACCCAAACTTTAGATGAGGTCCAAAGAGAAGCCTTACGGTACGAGATGGTCGGGTTGGATGAACGACCTGAGGTTTCTGTAGTACCGAGCAGTACCCCTCAGCCGCAGCCGCAGCCACAGCAGCAGGCTACATCGCAGACTCAGTCATCACATAGAGGTGGGTTTGGAGGTTATCGAGGTCGTGGTCATCAGCAGAGGAAGAGGAAGAGAAAGTATTATGAGACACAGTCGAGCGGCATTCCTAGCCAGACCACCACCCAGGCAGTAACACTTGCAGCCACCCCTATACAGACACAGCCACTAGCAGAGCAGCAGAGCATGAATTCAGAGGGCCGAGGCAGAGGCCGCGGGCAGAGTCAAAGCTATCAGGGAGGGCAGAGGCCACCACTTATGTGCTATTAGTGTGGACAAGTTGGACACAAGAAGGCTGAGTGTCCGATACTTGTTGGTGGTCCTAGTTCATCTGCTTCGGTTATCAGAGATAAAGCATAGGCCGTCACCCAGCTTGACCTAGATTCGACGAGGACCTTGATGGAAGGTACCGTCTCCCTCTGTGATTCATCTGTTTATGTATTTATTAATGTTGGCTCTACTTTGTCCTTCATTTCTGGATATGTTGTGGATAGACTAGGACTTAGACCAGTTAGGGCTTAAACTTGGTTGATGTTGAGTACTGCCACTGAGGAGTGCATCTACCCCAACATAATCTGTGAGAGGTGTGTGCTTAAGTTGGGAGACCTTGAGACCGTAGTAGACCTCCGAGTGTTAGAGTTTCTTGAGTTTGATGCCATACTTGGTATGGACTGGCTGGCTGCATATCACGCATACATTGATTGCTTTGCCAAGAGGGTTGTGTTTCCGATTCCAGGCCAACCCTCTATCGTCTTTCAGGGTAGAGCTTCTGATAGGCAGAGTACCTATGGTCAATTGGTGATGCAGCATGAGATTGATACTCTAGCTGGTTTGACAACCACAGATGAGACACCTGCCCAACCCTCTATTGATGAGATCCCCACTGTCAAAGATTTCCCTGACGTGTTCCCTGAGGATCTACCCGACTTGCCCCCTAAGCGGGAGATCGACTTTATTATTGAGATCATTCCAGGGACACGACCTATATCGATTCCTCCCTACTGCATGGCGCCTGGGGAGTTACAGGAATTGAAGGTCCAGTTGGATGAGTTGTTGAGTAAGGGTTTCATCTTTCCTAATGTGTCACCTTGGGGTCCTCCAATATTGTTTGTGAAGAAGAAGGACAGGAGTCTTCGCCTATGTATTGACTACTGGCAGCTGAACAAGGTGACGATCAAGAACAAGTATCCCCTCCCACGTATCGATGACTTATTTGACCAGTTTAGAGGTGCCAAGGTATTTTAGAAGATTGATTTAAGATCTGGGTACCATCAGCTAAAAGTCAGGGAGGAGGATGTGCCAAAGACTGCGTTTCGCACTAGATATGGGCCCTATGAGTTCTTGGTCATGCCGTTCGGCATGACTAATGCCCCAGCTATGTTTATAGACCTTATGCAGAGGGTGTTCCAGCCGTACCTTGACACTTTTGTGATTATCTTCATCGATGACATCTTGATCTATTCGAGGTCCCACGAGGAGCATTCCAGGCATCTGAGGATCACACTGCAGACCTTGAAAGAGCATAAGTTGTATGCTAAGTTCAGTAAGTGCGAGTTTTGGCTATCAGAAGTCTGATTTTTGGGTCACGTGGTTAGAGCTGAGGGTATCTCTGTGGACCCCTCTAAGGTTGAAGTAGTTATCAGTTGGCCGAGACCTACCACAATTACGGAGATCCGTAACTTCTTGGGTTTAGCAGGCTACTATCATCGTTTCGTCCAAAACTTCTCGAGGATTGCAGCTTCGATGATGAAGCTAACCAAGAAGGATACTCCTTTTGTATGGACTGATAGGTGCGAGGAGGCCTTTCTTGAGCTTAAGCAGAGATTGACATCGGCCCCAGTACTAGTATTGCCAAAGCCCGGCCGAGAGATCACTATATACACGGATGCATCACATATAGTTCTAAGCTGTGTATTGATGCAGGATGACAGAGTAGTAGCTTTTGCCTCTCGACAGTTGAGGATCATGAGAGGAACTACCATGTTCATGATTTAAAGTTGGCAGCAGTGGTATTCGCACTTAAGATTTGGCGGCATTACCTCTGCAGTGAGCGTTTCACGCTCTATTCAGATCACAAGAGCCTCACGTATCTATTCTCGATCTAAATATGAGACAAAGGCGATGGATGGAGTTGTTGAAGGACTATGACTTCACTATTGAGTACCACCCGGGGAAGGCTAACGTTGTAGTTGACGCTTTGAGTAAAAAATGGGTCACGACTGCATACATCGCGAGACATATGTCCCATGAGTGGATGATGCTTGATTATGCTTCGATCCTGAGTATCCATGAGTCTTCTACTGAGGCCAAAGTCAGTGCATAGATTACAGCCCAACCAGTTTAGATTTAGGAGATCACTGAGGGATAGCCTCGTGATACTGACTATGATATGTTTAGGGCTTAGGTAGATGACGCTTCTCGAGGAAAGTGGTCACTGGATTCACAGGGTGCACTGAGGTTCAAGGGACGGCTATGGGTACCAGACAATACTAGTCTGAGGTGTAGTGTGCTCGAGGAGCTACACTGATCGAGATATGCGATTCATCTGGGTGCCAATAAGATGTACCAAGATGCTAAGCAAACATATTGGTGGCCCGGGATGAAACGAGACATAGTAGTCTTCATTCAGAGATCTGATACGTGTCAGCAAGTCAAGGCGGAGCATCGAAAACCCAGTGGATCCTTACAGCCCTTATCTATCCCGGAATGGAAGTGGGAGCACTTCACCATGGACTTTCTTACAGGACTACCCCGTACACAGCGGAGACACGATGCTATTTGGGTAGTTGTAGACCGTTTGACGAAGTCTACGCACTTTTTCCCCATGCATACTAAGGATTCAATAGAGCGATTGAGCCGACTCTATATCAAGGAGATTATGAGGCTCCACGAGGTTCCCTTATCCATTGTGTCTGACAGAGACACAAGGTTTACATCCTAATTTTGGCAGGCATTGCAGACTCAGTTGGGGACAAAGGTGAGCCTTAGTACAACATTCCACACAGACTGATGGCCAGTTTGAGCATGTGATCCAGATCCTTGAGGATATGTTGCGATCTTGCATTTTGGACTTTGGTGGTAGCTGGGAGGATCACTTAGCTCTATGTGAGTTTGCTTATAATAACAGCTACCAGTAGAGTGTTGGGATGGCGTCGTTTGAGGCATTATATGGTCAACCATGCAGGTCTCCCACCAACTGGGCCGAGAAAAATGATAGAGCAGTCTTAGGCCCTACCTTCATACAAGAACAGAATGAGAAGATACAGAGAATTAGATAGAATATGAAGGTCGCTCAGGACTGACAGAAGAGTTATGCAGATAACCGAAGAAGGGTCCTTGAGTTTGATGTTGGCGACCATGTCCTCCTCCGCATTTCGCCTCGCAAGGGGCAAACACGATTCGGGATTTCAGGGAAGCTCGCACCGAGATATATTGGACGTTTTAAGATCTTTGAGAGGATAGGCTCCATTGCCTATAGGCTAACGTTACCGCCACAGCTATCAGGTGTGCATAATGTATTTCATGTTTCTATGTTGAGAAAATATCTTCAATTTCTCCCAATTTTTCATTATTTATTGAAGAAAAATGAAATAATGGGGAGAAATGTGATTTTGAGGAGAAAATACATGGGATTATAAGGAAAACATGATCTCTTAATAAAAATAATTTTCGGGATTAGTTGTTGAATTTTTAGAATTTTTAGGGAATTTTTAGAGTAATTAATGGAATTTTTGGGAAGAAAATGTAATTTTTGGTGAATTATTCAATTTTAGGAGAAAATAATGGAATAAATGATGGAAATTGATGTATAATGCAAAGTTTAGATGAGAAATAAGGATCAAATAATTTTTGCTGATTTTAGAAAAAAAAAGTGTTAAATTTTGAGGTATATATGTATATATACAAAAAGGGAGAAATGTGGAAAAAAAATCAACACAATAGGGGACTGGGCGGACCCAGGCCCCCAGCGGGCCAAGCTCGGTTTGCATGGGCTTCCAGCTCGTGCGAGCTCGGGCTACGAAGACGAGGCCCGGGCGCTAAGCGCCTAGGCCCTAGCTCATGGACCGGCCCAGTCGGGTTGTTCGGCCCATGCGCCCCCTGAAAACCCAAGCCCCCTATTTTTTCTCTTTTTATGCATTTTTTATTCGATTTTTGACATTTTTGGGTGATTTTTCAAGCTAAAAAAACTAGGGGAATCCATGGTTTTTGGTCCATGGTTTTGGGATGGCCAATGAATGATGCCAACTAGGCATCCAACATGAGAATTTGGAGGCCACGTGCCACCCTATGTGGCCATGCAAGCCCCCCCACATGCAACAAAACAATCTCTTGAGTTTGAATTCCAAATTTTCAGATCTCTGTAACCATCTTCATGAACCCATATCTCCTTCATTTCTTAGCCAAATCCTTCAAATCTTAGCATGTTTTGAAGCTTATACTACCCTCTACGAAGTCCCACAAGTGGTTTGTTGGATCTTGGAGCCATCTGAAGCAGAAACCATCAAGAAAAGGGGTTTTTCATAAGTTTCAAACCCAGAAAACCAAAACAATCTGTGTTGAATCAATCTTTGGAGCTTGGGTTCCCAGGCCGTTTCAAGTCCATTATGGAGGTAAAACCCTCTTCTTTTTTCTTATTTCGTGTACTTTCGTGTCCAAGTGGTGGGAATTGAATACTCAAGCCTCAAACCTGTTTTATAAGGCCATCAAGTAGCTATCTGACTAATTGCTTTAATAGTTTCTACAGGAAAACTAACTTTGAAACTAGATTGAAGGTTGTATTTAAGGTACTTAGAGGTGTCTGATTGGACCAAGACCGGAGGCATTTCGAGCCCCATACTTGGGACTACAAAAGGGTAAAAGCCTCAAACCAAAAGCTTATGTGGCTTAAATTTTGTATGCTTGGAAACATGCCTTGTTAGTTAGGTGTTGTGGACTTAGAAAAATTTTTAGAACATCCTCATGCAATAACAGCAAGGAATAGCCTCAGATTAGTATTGGAAATTAGAATAGATAAGCACTCAAAAACCATAGGGGATTGAACCATACAATAATCTGTTACATAAACAGAAAAGTAGGGGATTAGTTGACTGAACAAATGAAAGCAATTTGAGCTGAAATTTAGTGAAAAAGTCCCTGGATATGTCAATAGTGTGTGTACCAAATTCCAGTGCATTCTGAAATTAGGAAGTAGGTTAGTTGATTCACTAAGTGACTGTCTGTCACAGGGTATACGGGATTCTTACAATCTCTATTATTACACCTAGAAACCCTAGTAAATGGTGTCCGAAAATTATGAAATAAAATTCTGCTGAAAGCTTAGAGAGAATAGATCAAATCTGAAAATTTTTACCCAAATCCAACAGTTGGATTGATCATAGGAAATTTGGAAAATTTACTGCTAGGAAGTGTAAACTCAGAAGTTCCTGTGATCCAACTGAAAATTCTGAAATTAAATTGAATGGCCAAACCTCAGTGTATTGATCTGAAATTTGGTGGAAACGTTCCTAAGTATGTCTAGATTATACTAACCAAATATCAGAGCATTCTAATATGCATAAGTGGATCAAATTAGGCAAGCATCACTGCCTATCACTTAGAATCCGAGAACACACAGTTCCTGATGTATTAGTCAAAAACACTATCAAATGAAGTCCTAGATTCATGATTTAAAATTTGGGGAAGACTTGAGGAGTCTAGAACAAATATGAAAAATTTGAGGTAAATCCGATGTACAGATTGTCTGCAAAAAAATCAAAAACATTGTTGCGCAGTTAGGGCCTTAAACTAAAAATGTGACTAAGTATTGGGACTTGGGATTTTGACCCAATTGGCCCATTTTGACCCAATTTGGGTACAAATTGACCAACAATGACTAGGATGACCACATTGACCAGAGTTGACTAGAGTCGACCGAGTTTGATAGATTGACCGAAATGATTCGGGTCAATCGAAACTAAGTATGGACAATGAGATTAGATATTAGGCTCCTATATGAATAGAACTAAAATTGAGTTTGATTGATGTAGATTCGAGAGAGTATTGTGGGACTGGGCCGGTTGTCGACGGGACATCGGTGCGCAAAACCCAAGGTGAGTAGTTTGATTCAAGTGTTTTTGTGACTTTTATTCCTTACATGAAAATTGTGTGAAATGATATGGTTCAAATGATTTTACAAGATTTAGATACATTGGGTTGGTTTTGACATATGTAGATGTACACGGGTAGCGAGACTAGAGGCTCGAGGTCCGAGCACGGGGTCAAGGTACATGATGAGATGAGACTTGAGGTTCGAGAGCTGGGTTAGGGCATATGATTAACGCGCCTAGTTGTCCCGCTCGAGTGACAGCACTTGAGGACCGAGCGCGGGTTTAGGGTATTTGAGGAATATGTCTAGCTTACGACCCGCTCAAGTGGCCAGTACGCCTGACTTACGACCTGCTCGAGCGATGACTATAGGTTGGGTTGTGTTGAGCTAACCTAGCTTGGATATATGTTTTTAACTGACATGGATTCGAGATGATTTTTTGAAACTGTTGCACTATTTATAACTGTTTTCATACTATGCCATGCTTTTGAATGTCACATCATTTTACTTCTCATGCATACATGCATTATTTTGGAATATTTGTTATGGTTAGCATGTTGATCTTCCTACTCACTAAGCCACGTTGATTATAGACTCACTACTCTATCATCATTTCAGGTTTTACAACTGCTGACAAAGGGAAGGGCGTAGTGATCGCCTGACTCTCTCACGATTCTGTCTCTGTTCTTTTGATCTTTTGATTAGAGATTGGTCATTCTATACATATATAAAGGGTCACTATGTACTTTGGACAAGACAAATGTTTAATGAAATGCTTCCGCTTTACATGTTGCTTACTTTTTCCTTTAAGTCTTCCAATTATTCTGATATCGTCTGATTATATGAGATTTGGAAAGGGCTTAACAGTGGTCAGGCGAACTCGTCTTGGTGAAAGGGTTCGTTGGGTTATTGTGCCGATCAGGCCGCCCTTGGCTTAGAGAAGGGGCTCCGACAACAGCGGTCAAATAAACATTGTTATAGATGGCTATAGACAACATTTTCGAATGCATGTTGTAATAACTTACATTCTTTTAACAACAGTTGACTAACAAACGTTGTAAAACATGTGATTCGATAACGAGCAACTACGGTTGTTGTAATAACATAGAACAACGTTCGTATGCTTATTGTAATGGCTTTTTCAACAATGTTCCCATTGGGAAAGTTATCGTACACATTTTACATAAGTGATTTTACAACAGACATTTCGTGAACATTGTTGTATGCCTTTTATTAAAACGATCATTATTGTACGCCTTCTATTAGAACGGTCATTGTTGCACGTTGTGGAATTGACGTTGTTGTATCATCAATTTCTTGTAATGCAAGGAAATTGTTCTTGGAAGAGAATGATATTAAAATCTTTTAAATAGATTTCCATTAAATGATGAAATTTGGTGGAGAATCCAATCCATTCCTATCATGTCTCACCTACAAAATAGTAAGGTTAAATATTTGCTTTTAATGATTATTATACCATAGTTACTATATTGGATATCAATAGCAGAAATACTCTTAATAAGAAATTACCTATGTGAGTATGAACTGGATCAATTCTATGAGAATGTTAATCTCTAAAGCACTCATGAATTTGGGAGTTGTTCAAGCAATAACAAACACAAAGAAACTTACCGAAATTGTCAATTGAGTTGTGTGTCCCTTAGTATCTTGCTTTGCACAAAAGGTCGAACAACTCAAGACATTGTGTTTGCTAATTAGCCAACAAATCTAATGATGTTACACTATGAAAGGTTCAAACTGACATGTTACTTATTCTAATGCAACTCTTTTTCACCAATACTCACTCAAGAGTCCATATTAAAATATATTTTTTTCAAAAATGAATGAAAAATCCATTTATGTGGGAGATGATAAATTCCAAAATGATCCATTTTCTTTTCACATTGGAGATTGTTGAAAGAATCACTTTTGAGATTATTTTTTGTTGTTTAAGACCAAGGCTATTCTTAATTTTTGACATATGGAGACTAAGATAGTAAAATTATTTTTTTAAAATCATGAGTATATTATTGAAAAATTGAATGCAAAAATGTTTACTTGGTAATATGAAAAGGTATATTTTATTTAAAACTTTGTTTAGTCTCATGTGAGAAATTAAAGAATTCAAAATGGGGTCTATAAGTAAAGGAAGAGCTAGAGTCTTGAGTTTTTAACACACACACATATTCAAGGAAGCCTAAAGGGTAATGCTTTCCATCACCTTGCACGTGCATGCGCAACACACGCACATTTGCAAGGGCGAAAGGGTGTTTGAACGTCTTATGACACATTGGGCCAACAGTAGGTTGATGCCTAGATTTGATGGATCGTTAGTCAATGCTCGCACTACAAGAAATCAAACCTACAACAACGTGCAATGTTCGTTGTTATACCCATACGACAATGTTCATGGTGATGTTCTCGATCAGGGTGTTGTTAAACGACGACTATTTTTAACAATGGTCACGAGCCTGTTGTTGTAAAGCGTTGTGTATCGGTCCAGTGAGGTTACAACAACGTTCGCCTGTTGTTAAATGATTCAATCTTTTAATACATATTCGACAACGACCACTATGCCTGTTGTTGTAGAGATATTATAACAACAGGCACACGTTGTGAAAACCCCAATCTTTAACAACGGTCACGTGCCTGTTGTTGTAATGCATTGTGTATCGTTCTAAAACTATGGTTACAATAATGTTCAAACGTTGTTAAATTCTTCGATCTTTTAACACATATTCGACAACGGTCATAATGCCTGTTGTTGTAGACGTGTTATAACAACGAACGAATGTTGTGGAAACCCTACCCTTTTAACCTTTCAACAACGGTCAGGTGGTTGTTGTTGTATGTCCATTACTTAACAACATACATGTACCCGTTGTGAAAGCTGCAATATTTCAACAACAATCGTCTGCATGTTGTTATACTATGTATCTTACAACGAAAATTGAACGTTGTCATATGTGTCAATTTTTTTTAATCGTAAAAATATTTTACTATAATATATATTGCATATATTTACCTGTATCTGTAATTCATAATATAAAATAAACATTATTAAACATTTGTCCTATCATTTCAAATGGCTCATTTAGTATCACTTAAGAATAATAGATTTTATAATGCCAAACATATATATAATTCATCACAAAATGCAATTATTATTTACACTACTTATCGTTATTAATCCTAATAAACAAAAATAAAAAGTTCTAAAGCAAAAATTATTCTTGAAAGATCATCACGTCTCATTTTGATACACAATCTAAGCATATAAACTCAAGTTTTCCACTGTTCCAATCTTTATATATATATACCTACATCAAAAAACAAATGAAGTTAATTAGATTAATTTTTTTAAAAAAAATAAGAATAAGAGCTAAAGAGCAACTGTAATAGTTAAAGCAACTCAATATCTAACAAAGGCATATAAGAACAAAACTAAAAGGATACTATGCATAGTTCTACATGATCCATAAAACACTTAGCCCCATTAGGGGATTGGACACCTAGACGTAGCTATATATTAATTTTTCTTAAAAAGCATATATACGTGAAAGAGATAAAATTTCACATTATTTATTAATCTTAAACCAAAAGCTATAATAATATCAATATTGTTTATTTTAAACTAAAAGCTATAATAGTAATCAACAAACATTATAAATCATGAACGTGAAAGAGATGAAAGTTGAAAATGTGAATGAAGAGAAGATACCTTATACTAAAGAAGAAGAATAGTAGCCGCAAGGAAAAGAATAGTAACTGAAAAGCGAATACTTACTTCACTAGCTTCTAAAGTCTTCTTTTTTGTCATAGTGGCTATAAAAGATATAATATGCCTGTTGATACAAAATGAAAAGGAATTAACTAATTACTTTAGATGCAATAAATAACTATTACAAAATTCAATCAATAAAAAATTCAATCGGTTATAGTATAGAACTTAATGTTTACATTATTCACAAAATAGTGTCATTTAAGTCAATCCTAGCATAGTGTTCCATGTTTCCATCTCCAAATGTTGACATGTTCATAGGCTCATGTATCACGTTTATACTTTCTTCATATGCTTATAACTCATGAAAACCTCTTGGATGAGCTCTCAAAACAACATATCTTGCTTGTGATGCAATAATAAATGAATCCTTATCAAATTGGCATTGCCTCTCATGAAGATTAACTAATGTAAAATTCTTCTTTTTCAATACCATTGACGATATTAGCCCAATCACATTTAAAACTAGGCACATGAAATGTATGATAATAAAAAATTATGATATCTCTTAAGACTCCATAATAAATAACCTCTCCAGATTGTTGTGATTGATCTTTTGCACTAGACCTACAAAGAGTTATTGCTTCAATTGAAACACCACTATTTTTGTCGGGATTTCTCTACATCTTTTGTATGAAAACGAAGACCGTTTATTACATATCCCTGACAAAGTAATACTTGCTCCCTAGGCCCCAGTGTGAGCCATGTTAGCTTACTAGAAACATTATTATGTCCAGCAAGCTCCTTAATCTGATCATATCGCAAAAAGAATATAATCAGTACTACTTTGCTAAGATAAATGGAAATGCATGTTCAAAAATGATTGTTTACCTTATCACGAATTCGTCTATTAAATTCATCCATGTGTCTTTTATACAACAAATGTTCATTCCTTAATAAGCTTCTATCTGAATGTCGAAGTTCATTCAAGTGCATTCTAATAAATAATATAAAGTTAGCTCCAACTTGAATGAAGCACTAAGATATTCATAATTAATGATATGGATTATAAGAACAATATACTTACTCTATGTAAGGTTGAACTTCTAAACTATTTAATAAAATATAACGGTGAGCAACATCCAAGATATCAGATGAAAGCACAACTTTCTTTTTACTAAGAATTGGATAGCCCTCCAATTCTATTTCATTTTCTTCATCTTCATTGCGCGTCAATCAAATCCCCACCTCATGTGCTTTCTCAATATATTTGCTACAAAATATGGTACACTCATTGGCAAGATATCGTTCAGCTATACAACCCTCTGGTCGTGCACGATTCTTAACATAGCCCTTTAGCACTATCATGAATCTAAAACACCACAAAGATTAGTACATTCAATTGTTTGGTGAGCAATGGACTAAGATACATATATAATAAAGTAGCTAAACACATTAAAGTGATATATATTCTACCTCTCAAATGGATGCATCCACCGATATTGGATTAGTCCACTTAAACAAGCTTCTCGTCCCAAGTTAATTGTTAAGTGAACAATAATATCAAAAAAAGATGGAGGAAAGAACCTTTCAAAAATGTACAAAGTTTGGGCTATTGAATCATCCAAGTCCAATAATAAATTTCGATCAACGATCCTATTACAAAGTACACTAAAAAATTTACAAAGTCATGAAATTGCATATCTTGGACCATTTGGTAGAACTCCTCTCAAAGCAACAGGCAAAATTTGTTGCATTCATAAATGAAAATCATGTGACTTCAAGCCAAATATCTTACATTCTTTAATTGACACACAATTTCCAATGTTAGACCTATAACCATCAGGCAACTTCAAATTTGCTAATCTTCTACAAAAAATTTGTTTCTCTTCTTTTGAAAGAGTGTGCATTGCAGCAAGTAAATATAATCAATCTCCTCGCTTCTCAACATGTAACTCAGCTCTAATATTCATGTATTCCAAATCTCTATGAGCATTGAGTGCATCTTTTGATTTGTCTTTCACATCCAGAAATGTGTGAATAATACTATCGCATATATTCTTTTCAATGTGCATCACATCCAAATTATGGCGTAAAAGCAAGCTCTACATAAATTTGACTTAATTACTTCATATGTTATGAAATAGAATGAATCCATATTATGTTTCACAAAACAAATGAATTTAAAGTACAATGACACAAATTTGTAAGCATACCTTCCAATATGGCAATTCAAAAAAAAATTGACTTCTTCTTCCATGTTTGTTCCTCCTCTTTTGTCTTTCTCTTCCTTTTTTTACTCTTCCCCCAGTCATTTACAATATTTTCTAGCTCTGCAAGAATTACTTCACTTGTAAACCACTTTGGTTTTCTTCATAGCTCTTGTTTACCATTAAACCAAGCTCTTTTTTTTCGATATAGATGGCCATGAACTAAAAATCTTCTATAACCCATGTATGAGAATTTTCGAATATGACGTAACCATTCAAAGCAAGCATCCAAGCGACAAATAGAACATGCAAATCTTCTTTTTGTTGACCACCCAAACATATTTGCATAAGTAGAAAAATCATTTATAGTCCACATTAAGATTGTTCTTAAGTTGAATTTTGATTTTGTAAATGCATCATACATGTCAACTCCATTTATCCATAACAATTTAAAATTGTCTATCAAAGGTGCTAAGTAAATATCTATATCATTTCCTAGTTGTTTCGGCCCAGGAATGAGTAATGTCAACATTAAATTATCCTTCAACATGCACAACCATGGAGGCAAGTTACATGTAACTAATATTACTAGCCAGAAACTGTACCTCAAACTAAGGTCTTGAAAAGGATTAAAATCATCCGTAGTCAAACCAAATCTAATATTTCTAGGATCTAATACAAAAGATTCATCATTGTCATTTATAGTTTCCCATGCAGGTGAATCAACCGGATGCCTCATTTTTCCATCTCTACTTTTGTTATTTTGATGCCATGTCAATTGTTCAGCTATTTCAACTACTCCATACATTCTTCGAAGTCTTGGAATTATTGGAAAATAACGCAACACTTTCTTAGAGACTTTTGTCTTTTTTTGAGTGTGCTTAGATTTCCATCTAGACGAACCACATTTGGGGCATAGATCTGCATCATGTAACTCATTTCTAAATAAACAACAATCATTAATACAAGCATGTATCTTCTCATACCCAAGATCAAATGCCTTTAGAAGTCTTTTTGTTGCATATAAAGAACCAGGAAGAGTATGATCAGATGAAAGCAAATCACCAACAATCTTAAGCAATTCATTAAACCCAGTGTCTGATAAACTATATGAAGCTTTTAACTTGAATAAAACTATTGTTGATGAAATTTTAGTATGTTCCAAGCAACTAGGATATAAAGGTGTCTCTACCTCTTCAACTAAATGTGTGAGGTCTTCCTCTTCAATTTCATGCTCATTCTGTCTATCATGGTCTTTATGCATGGTCCTTGTACATTTTGTATGTATCATTCATGGGTATATCTTCGGAGACAGAACCACATGGTTCAAGCCTTTCTCCATGAAAAAACCAATTAATATATGTAGGATCCATACCTTTTATGACTAAATGCTCATATACTAAATCATAATAGTGGCCATCCAAGTTCTTGCATTTTGTACAAGGACACGATATTATGTCTATGTTTCCTAAACTTGCACGCGCGAAATTGATAAAATTTCAAGCACCATGTCTATACTCTTGAGACAACCTAAAAAAATGAAAATTACTTAAATTTCGAATAATGCAAGCAAGCAATAAATAACATTATCTAATTTTAGATGTGAGAGTTAACCTTGAAATATGGACCCATTTTTTATCCATGTGTAGCTAAATATACCAATTCCTAAATAGAAAAACAAAAACAAGTCAATGGCAAAAATGAATAAGTCAGCCTTAGCAGAAGTTAATAGCAAAAATGAATAATAATAACAGAAGAACAACAACAATTATCAAACCCAGAAACAGAGATTTCGTACCCAGCACAAGCAGAGATTTCATTCCCAAACACCCAAAGAAGAACAACAATAGTTACAAGCAGATGATTGTGTTGATTCTACAGCTATTCTGTAGCGATTCTGTAAATAACGGATAAAGATTAACAGAAGAAAGACAAACAAAGGAAATCGATAAACTGAAATGCACAAAGAAGAAGACTAAATGTTACAAGTAGAGATTTTGTTCCCAAATGCAGAAGCAAATATTTCGTTCCCAAATACCCAATGAACAACAACAACAACAAATGAAGATTAATAGAAGAAAGATGAGCAGTGAAAATCGAAGAACTTAAACGCATGAAGAAGACGATCGAGCAACAGTGACTCTAAAGAAGATGAGTATTCCCACGTCAGCTTTTTTTTAAGGGCGGGAACTAGTTTTTTATTTTTTTATATTTTTTGTTGTATAATGTAAGAATAATATACGAATAATGCGAGTGTAACAATTGTTCGATTATTAATACAAAAATGTGGGCTTAACATATGAATAATGCTGGGATAACATGTGAATAAAATGTGGTATAACATATGAATAATTATGGAATAATGCCAGTAATGGCAGAGATATTATACATACAATTGGATAATGCGTCTATAATGGTATAATGTAAGAATAATAACTGAATCATACAGGTATAAAATTGTTTGGTTACTTTAGTAAAAAATGTGAGGATAACATGTGAATAATGCAGGGATAACATGTGAATAAAATTCGGTATAACGTATATATAACATATGAATAATCATGAAATAATGCGAGTAATGGTATTGTCGGACCCCCTACTCTAAGCCAAGGGCGGCCCGACCGGTACAGTGGCCCGACGAATCCTCTAACAAGTCGAGTTCGCCCGACCACTGTTAAGCCCTTTCCAAAACGTATACCACAGACGATATCATAATAACTAGGATACTTAAGAGCAAAAGTAAGTAATACACGAAGCGGAAACATTTCATTACATATTATTCTTATCCAAAATTTATACACGACGACTTATACACAAACAAGGAGTGACCAACCTCTAAACCAAAAGACCGAAAGAAAGGGATCAGGAATCATCAGGGGATTAGGCGATCACCACGCCTTTCCCTTTATCCGCCATTGAAGAACCTGAAATAGTGATAGAGTAGTGAGCTCAAAAACCACGTGGCTCAGTGAGTAGAAAGATCAGCATGTCATACATAACTACTACTCCAAAATAATGCATGTATGCATGAGCAGTAAAGATGGTATGGCATCCAAAAGCATGGCATAGTATAAAAACAGTTATAAATAGTGCAACAGTTTCATAAAACATCTCAAATCCATGATAGTTAAAAATGTATACAGGCTAGGTTAGCTCAACAAACCCAACCTATGGTCATCGCTCGAGCGGGTAGTAAATCAGACGTACTGGCCACTTGAGCGGGTTGTAAGCTAGGCGTGCTTCTCGAACACCCTAACCCCGCACTATGTCCTCAAGTGTCGTCACTTGAGTGGGTTGAAAGCTAGGTGCGTTAACCATACGCCCTAACCCCGCGCTTGGACCTCGAGTCAAATCTCATCATGTACCTGACCCCGCGCTCGGATCTCGAGCCTTTGGTCTCACTACCATGTACATCTAAGTATCTCCAAACCAATCAGATGTATTTAAATCTTGTGAAATCATTGAAAACATGACATATCATACAAGTTTTATGCAAGGGATAGAAATCATAGAAGACACCTGAGTTAAACTACTCACCTCTGGTCCTGCGCACCGATGCCCCATCGACAACCGACCCAGTCCTACTATACTCTCTCGAATCTATATCAATCAAACTCAAATCTCAGTTCTATCCATACAGTGGCCCAATATCTAATCTCACTGTCCCAACTCAGTTTTGATCGACCCGAGCCGTTTCGGTCAATCGGTCAAACCTAGTAAATTCTGGTCAACTCTGGTCAATGCGGTCATCCTAGTCACCTTAGGTCAATCTGTGCCAAAATTGGGTCAACGTAGGCCATTCAGGTAAAGATTGGGTCAAAAAGCGTCAAAATTAGTTCAAAATCTCAAACCCCAACAATTGGTCAAATTTGGGTTCTTTGCACTCTTACACAGCAAGCTTGCTGATTTTCCTGCGGGCAATCCGTACGTCGGATTTGTGTAAAAATTTTCAGATTTGATCTATTCTGCCTAAGATTTCATTAGAATTTTATTTCGTGATTTTTTACATCATTTACTAGGGTTTTTAAGTGTAATAACAGAGACTATAAGAATCCCTTATATCCTGTGACAAGCAGTCACTTAGTGAATTAACTAACCTATTTTCCAATTTCAGAATGCCCTAAAATTTGGTACACATATTGTTGACGTACCCAGGGACTTCTCCACCAAATTTCAGCTCAAATTGCTCTCATTTGGTTAGTCAACTAATCCCCTACTTTTTTGTTCATGTAACAGATTATTTCATGATCAAGTTCCCTATGGTTTTTGAGGGCCTATCAACTCTAGTTTCCAACACTAATCCGAGGCCATTCCTTGCTATTTTTGCAAGATTTTAGACCCTGGAATCCTAATTAATTAAGTCTCACTCAAAACAATAAGCAACCCTATTCATATTTGCTCTAAAACATTGCTCCAAAACATGGTGTGTATAAGAATGTTTCTGAAAATTTTCTAAGTCCATAACACTTAGCTAACAAGGCATGTTGGCAAGCATGGTAAAATGTATTCCCAAAGGGTTATGGTTTGAAACTTATACCTTCTTGTAGCCCTCAAAGTGAGCTTTAATCACTCCAAAATTCAGCTTGATCCGATGCCTTTATCCACTTCAACTAATGGTCCAAAGTTGCCTCCAACACCACTTTTCTAAAAAACTGCTGTCACAGTTGGTGAGCAGCCCACTTTGGCCCTGTTTTTGACATATTTCTACAGTTTATTCACTAATTTATACAAAAGAAAAGTTAAAGTAGACTTTTAACTTTTTCAACAAGCTATCACACGTCCAGAATGGACCTCGGATGGATGGTGAACTGGCTCCACAAAGTTCAAACCAACATGTAGCTTCAGCTTTCTGGGTTTGAAGCTTGTCAACAACATGTTTTCCCGGCCGATTTTGTCTCTACCAGTCGTGCAATGGTGGCTGAGGCATGTAAGAGCTTGAAGAGGGGTTTGAGGGCTTTCGAACAAGTACAAGAACGTCCAAAATGGCGGTGGGGTAAAGGAGAACGGAGCTTGTGAAGTCTGATTGTTCAAACATGAAAATCCAGCAAGAAAAAATAGTTTTGTTGCATGATTTAGAGGGTCTCTTTGCATGGCAAAAGTCCGCCACGTGGTTCGTTGTGTTGGCTACATGGTGCCCATTTGTCCACCACAGAAATTCTACCCGACGGAGTTGCCAAAGTTCGAATTTCTGGGGGCTAAAAATAGCTACTACCAGCTGTTTTTCCATCAAGAAAAGGGAAAAAAACCAGGGAAGGGGAAGAAGACAAGGGTGCTGGCCCAGCTGGCGCGTGGGCCGACCCAGCGCCAACCCGCCCTCACGGGCCGAGTGGCCCCTGCATCGGGCCTGGCTCGCACGAGCCAAACGGCCCATGCGTCTGTGGCCCGCCCGGCTGACGCGCCTAGGAATCCAGGCTCAGCGCCTGGGCTGCCATATCTATTTCCTTTTTTTAATTTTATTTATTTATTTATTTTCATTATAAGCACATATATATGTTTATATTTATCCAAAAATTACATTTTTTTCTAAAATCATTAAAATTTATCCTTTCACCATTTCTCATCAAATTTTCTAATCATACATCATTTTTTTCATTTATTTTGTTATTTTTTCCTAAAATTGAATAATTCACCAAAAATTATATTTTCTTCCCAAAATTTTCATTAATTGCACAAAAAATTTCATAATTATTCTGAAAATTCTATAATTAATCCCAAAAATTATTTATCTCAAGAAATTACATTTTCCTTATAATTCCACACATTTTCTCCTAAAATTCACATTTGTCCCATTATTTCAATTTTCTCTAATAAATAACTTCAAAATTGAGAACAATTGAGGATAATTCATGTATTTCATTTAAAATTTTCAAAAATACGTATATCGAACTCGAAAATTTTGCACATCAAAGTATGGGTCGTCATAGCCTCCCCTCCTTATAAGAAATTTCACCCTCGAAATTTACTGAAATAGAGATAATACATGTCAAGGAGCAACACTCATCAGCTCAGGGTAGTGGCGGATCATAAAATCCTCAGTCTCCCATGTATCCTGCTCAGCACCATGGAACTGCTAGCGCACTCGTACCATCGGTATCTCCTTGTTGCGCAACCTCTTCACAGCCCGTTCTATAATGGCCACAGGCATCTCATCAAATGTATAGTCCTCTCGTAGATCAATATGTCTCCAATTAATAATGTGCGAGGGATCGGGGTGATATTTTCTCAACATACAAAAATGAAATACATTATGCACACCCGATAGTTGTGGCGGTAATGCTAGCCTATAGGCAACGGGGCGTATCTTCTCAAGGATCTCAAAAGGCCCAATATATCTCGGTGCGAGCTTCCCTAAAATCCCAAGTCGTGTTTGCCCCTTGCGAGGCGAAATGCCGAGGAGGGCATGGTCGCCGACATCAAACTAAAGGACCCTTCTCCAGTTATCTGCATAACTCTTCTGTCAGTCCTGAGCGGCCTTCATATTCCTAATCCTCTGTATCTTCTCATTCTGTTCCTGTATGAAAGCAGGGCCTAAGACTGTTCTATCACCCGTTTCGGCCCAGCAGGCGGGAGACCTGCATGGTCGACCATATAATGCCTCAAACGGTGCCATTCTAATACTCGACTAGTAGCTGTTATTATAAGCAAACTTGCATAGAGCCAAGTGATCCTCCTAGCTACCACAAAAATCCAAAATACAAGATCGCAACATCTCCTCAAGGACCTGGGTCACATGCTCAGACTGGCAATTAGTCTATGGATGGAATGTTGTACTAAGGCTCACCCTCGTCCCCAGCTGAGTCTGCAGTGCTTGCCAAAATCAAGACATGAAACTTGCGTCTCTGTCAGACACAATGGATAGGGGAACCCCGTGGAGCCTCATAATCTCCCTAATATAGAGTCAGCTCAATCGCTCCACTAAATCCTTAGTATGCATGGGAAGAAAGTGGGCAGACTTCGTCAAATGGTCAACAACTACCCAAATAGCATCATGTCTCTGCTGTGTACGAGGTAGTCCTGTAACGAAGTCCACAGTGATGTGCTCCTATTTCCACTCTGGGATAGATAAGGGCTGTAAGGATCCACCGGGTCTCTGGTGCTCAGCCTTGACCTGCTAGCACGTTTCACATCTCTAAATGAAGACTGCAATGTCCCGTTTCATCCTAGGCCACCAATATGTTCACTTAGCATCTTGGTACATCTTATTGGCACCCGGATGAACCGCATATCTCGATCGGTGTAGCTCCTCGAGCACACTGCGCCTCAAACTAACATCATCTAGTACCCATAGTCGTCCTCTGAACCTCAGTGCACCCTGTGAATCTAGTGACCACTTTCCTTGAGAAGCGTCATCTGCCCAAGCCCTAAACATATCATAGTCGGTATCATGAGGCTACCCCTCAGTGATCTCCTGAATCTGAACTGGCTAGGCTGAAATCTGTGCACTGACTCTACCCTAAGTAGAAGACTCATGGATACTCAGGATCGAGGCATAATCAAGCATCATCCACTCATGGGACATATGTCTCGCCATGTATGCAGACTCAACCCGTTTCCTACTCAAAGCATCAGCCACAACGTTAGCCTTCCCCGAGTGATACTCAATAGTGAAGTCAAGTCTTTTAACAGCTCCATCCATCGTCTGTGTCTCATATTCAGATCCTTCTGTGAGAATAGATACCTGAGGCTCTTGTGACCCGAATAGAGCGTGAAACGCTCGCCATAGAGGTAATGCCGCCAAATCTTAAGTGTGAATACCACTGCTGCCAGCTCTAAATCATGGACAGGGTAATTCCTCTCATGATCCTTCAACTGTCGAGAGGCAAAAGCTACTACCCTGTTATCTTGCATTAATACGCAGCCCAGGCCTATTCGTGATGCATCTGTGTATATAGTCAACTCTCGACCGGGCTCTGGCAACACTAGTACTGGAGCCAATGTCAATCTCTACTTAAGCTCAAGAAAGGCCTCTTCGCACTTATCAGTTCATACAAAAGGAGTATCCTTATAGGTTAGCTTCGTCATCGAAGTTGCAATTTTTGAGAAGTTCTAGACGAAGCGGCGGTAATAGCCTGCTAAACCCAAGAAGCTACAGATTTCCGTCACTGTGGTAGGTCTCGGCCAACTGATGACTGCCTCGACCTTAGTGGGGTCCACGGAGATACCCTCAGTTCTAACCACGTGACCCAAAAAATCGGACCTCTGATAGCCAAAACTCGCACTTACCGAACTTAGCATACAACCTATGCTCTTTCAAGGTCTGCAGTGCGATCCTCAGATGCCCGACATGCTCCTCATGGGACCTCGAATAGATCAAGATGTCATCAATGAAGATAATCACAAAAGTTTCGAGGTATGGCCGAAACACCCTCTGCATGAGGTCCATAAACATAGCTGGGGCATTAGTCACGCCGAACGGCGTGATCAAGAACTCATAGTGCCCATATCTAGTGTGAAACGCAATCTTCGGCACATCCTCCTCCCTGACTCTTAGCTGATGGTACCCAGATCTTAAATCAATCTTCTAAAATACCTTGACACCTCTAAGCTAGTCAAATAAGTCATCGATACGTGGGAGGGGATACTTGTTCTTCATCGTCACCATGTTCAGCTACCGGTAGTCAATACATAGGCGGAGACTCCTATCCTTCTTCTTAACAAACAATGTCGGAGCACCCCAAGGTGACACAATAGGAGAGATGAAACCCTTACTCAACAACTCCTCTAACTGGAACTTCAACTCCTGTAACTCCTTAGGCGCCATGCTAAGGAGGAATCGATACGGGACGTATCCCTAGAATGATCTCAATGATAAAGTCGATCTCCCACTTAGGGAGCAAGCCGGGTAGATCCTCAGGAAACACCTCAAGGAAATCTCTGACAATGGGGATCTCATCAATAGATGAACGTGCAGGTGTCTCATCTATGGTCGTCAAACCAGCTAGGGTATCCATTTCATGTTGCATCACTAATCGGCCTTGGGTACTCTGCCTATCAGAAGCTCTACCCTAGAAGACAACGGTGGGTTGGCCTGGAATCTGAAACACAACCCTCTTAGCGAAGCAATCGACATATGCATGATATGCAGCCAGCCAATCCATACCAAGTATGGCATCAAACTCAAGAAACTCCAATACTCGAAGATCTACTATAGTGTCAAGGTCCCCCAACTTAAGCACACATCTCTCATAGATCATGTTGGGATAGATGCGTTCCCCAGCGACGGTACTCAACATCAACCAAGTAGAAGCCCTAATTGGCTTAAGTCTTAGTCTATCCATAGCACATCTAGAAATGAAGGACAAAGTAGAGCCAACATCAATCAATACATAAACAGATGAATCACAGAGCGAAATGGTACGTTCCACCAGAGTCCTCGTTGAATCCGAGTCAGGCTGGGTGAGGGCCTATGCTCTATCTCTGATAACCAGAGCAGATGAACTAGGACCACCAATAAGAGTCGGACACTCAGCCTTCTTGTGTCCAACCTGTCCACACTGAAAACATGTAACGGGTGGCCTCTGTCCTCCCTGATATGTCTGACCCTGCCCACGGCCTCTGCCTCGGCTCCCTGTAAATGTGCTCTGCTACTATGCTGGTGGGTGCGCCTGCACGGGAGTGGCTGCAAGTGCTACTGCCTGGGTGGCGGTCTGGATAGGGGTGTCTCATAATATCTCCTCTTCTTCTGCCTCTGTTGACAACCACGACCTCGGTTACCTCCAGACCCACCTCTGTGTGATGGCTGAGTTTGCGATGCGACCTGCTATTGTGATTGCGGCTGAGGGGTATCGCTTGATACTACAGAAACCTCAGGTCACTCATTCAATCCGGCCATCTCGTATCGTAAGGCCTCTCTCTGGACCTCCTCTAAAGTCTGGGCCTTGGATGTAGAAGTTGCCTGTCTAATAGCAACCCTCAGCCCCCGTCGATAGAATCCAACCTTCTTACTCTGCTCAGCTATCAACCCCCCGGCATAAGCCTCTAGTTGTAGGAACCGATGTGTGTACTCTCTAACAGTCATGGACCCTTACCGTAGGCGCAAAAACTCCACCTTCTTACGTTCCCTCCCAGTCTCGGGAACATAAACCTCTAGAGACAACTCCTAGAATCCGACCCAAGTATCGATCTGACCCTCTATACTCCTCGTGGATCGCCACCATCTAACAGCCTCACCCTCTAGCATGTGTGTCGAGAAGAGAACCCGATCTGCCTCAAATAATCGTAGAGTTTCGGCGTTCTTCTCCATATTGAGCAACCAGTCCTCGGTTGTCTCTAAGCAGATGCGGCCCCTAAATGTCTCAGGGCGTAGGTCCATGAAGCTCTTGTGGAGCAGGGTTTGGGTTCTCTCATCTCTTTATCTGTCCTGGGCCAGGGCTGCAGGTGCCACTACTGGTCCAACTGGTGGCTCAGCAGCTGGTTCCTCAGGTGGGGCAAGTTGTAAATAGGTTCGGTTCTCTGCCTCTCAGCCTCCAACCGATCTAGCCTCTGCATCAGTATGGCTGTTTGGGCCTGAGCAGCCTCATTAGAGGCCCTAATCACAACCTCGAATCTCTGTATATGATCTAGCTCAAGCTGAGCAGGAGGGGGTGGTGATGGCGTCGGCTCCCTAGGCTCAAGTAGTGGTCTGCCCCACCTAGGTGGTGCTGTATCTCGCCGAGGTAGCATATCTATTTGCATTTTAAATTGGAATATAGGTCATTCATATATTCAAAATGGACCCGACTCTAAAAGCCCACTATTATTGTATGTTACGTCCAATTATGTTTTATGATCGCTAGCTTAACCTAGCTATATTCGGTGTTTGCTTACTTTTGCAATCATTCTGATATCGTCTAGGTTCTTTACTTATTTGTGTTTTGAACCTAGGGCTCTAATACCAAGTCTTGTCGGACACCCTACTCTAAGCCAAGGGCAGCCCTACTGGCACAGTGGCCTGACGAATCTTCTAACAAGTCGAGTTCGCCCGACCACTTTTAAGCCTTTTCCAAAACTCATACCACAGACGATATCATAATAACTGAGATACTTAAGAGCAAAAGTAAGCAATACACGAAGCGGAAGCATTTCATTACATATTATTCTTGTCCAAAATACATACACAACCACTTATACTCAAACAAGGAGTGACCAACCTCTAAACCAAAAGACCAAAAGAAAGGGATTAGGAATCGTTAGGGGATCAGGTGATCACCACGCCTTTCCCTTTATCCTCCACTGAAGAACCTGAAATAGTGATAGAGTAGTGAGCTCAAAAACCACATGGCTCAATGAGTAGAAAGATCAGAATGTCATCTATAACTACTATTCCAAAACAATGCATGTATGCACGAGCAGTAAAGATGGTATGGCATCCAAAAGCATGGCATAGTATGAAAACAGTTATAAATAGTGCAACAGTTTCATAAAGCATCTTAAATCCATGATAGTTAAAAACATATCCAGGCTAGGTAAGCTCAACGAACCCAACCTATGGTCATCGCTCGAGCGGGTAGTAAGTTAGGCGTACTGGCCACTTGAACAGGTCGTAAGCTAGGCGTGCTTCTCGAACACCCTAACCCCGCGCTCGGTCCTCAAGTGTTGTTACTCGAGCGGGTCGAAAGCTAGGTGCGTTAACCATATGCCCTAACCCCGCGCTTGGACCTCGAGTCAGATCTCATCATGTACCCTGACCCCGAGCTAGGACCTCGAGCCCTTGGTCTCACTACCGTGTACATCTAAGTATCTCAAAACCAGGCAGATGTATTTAAATCTTGTGAAACCATTGAAACCATGACATATCATACAAGTTTTATGCAAGGAATAGAAATCATAGAAGACACCTGAGTCAAACTACTCACCTCGGGTCTTGCGTACCGATGCCCCATCGACAATCGGCCCAGTCCTATTGTACTCTCTCGAATCTGTATCAATCAAACTCAAATCTCAGTTTTATCCGTACAGTGGCCTAATATCTAATCTCACCGTCCCAACTTAGTTTTTATTGACCCGAGCCATTTCGGTCAATTGGTCAAACCTAGCCAATTCTGATCAACTCTGCTCAATGCTGTCATCCTAGTCACCTTAGGTCAATTTGTGCCCAAATTGGGTCAACATAGGCCATTTAGGTCAAGATTGGGTCAAAAAGGGTCAAAATTAGTTCAAAATCTCAAACCCCAACACTTAATCAAATTTGGGTTCTTTGCTCTCTTACACAGCAAGCTTGCCGATATTTCTACGGGCAATCCGTATGTTGGATTTGCACCTAATTTTCTAGATATGTTCTATAATCCTTAAACCTCTCCAAAATTTTAAATCATGATTTTAGGGCTTCATTTGATAGTGTTTTTAGCTAAGATTTCAAGGACTATGTGTTCTTAGATTCTGTATGATAGGCAGTAACTATTTTCCTAATTTGACCTACTTATCCAAATCAGATTGCTTTGAAATTTGGTATGCATTAACTAGACATACTTAAAAATCTCTCCACCAAATTTCAGCTCAATTCACAGAGGTTTGATCATTTAATTTAATTTCAGAATTTTCAGTTAGGTCATAGGGACTTCTGGGTTCAAACTTCCTGGCAGCAAATTTTCCAAATTTCCTGTGATCAATCTAACCGTTGGATTCATGTAAAAATTTCTAGATTTGATCTATCCTATTTAAGCTTTCACTAAAATTTTATTTCGTGACATTTTAACAACATTTACTAGGGTTTCTAGGTGTAATAACAGAGACTATAAGAATCCCTTATATCCTGTGACAAGCAGTTAGTGAATTAACTAACCTATTTTCCAATTTCAGAATGCCCTGAAATTTGGTACACATATTATTGACGTACCCAGGGACTGCTCCACCAAATTTCAGCTCAAACTGCTCTCATTTGGTTAGTCAACTAATCCCCTACTTTTCTATTCATGTAACAGATTATTTCATGATCAAGTTCCCTATGGTTTTTGAGGGCCTATCAACTCTAGTTTCCAACACTAATCCGAGGCATTCCTTGCTATTTTTGCAAGATTTTAGACCCTGGAATCCTAATTAATTAAGTCTCACTCAAAACAATAAGCAACCCTATTCATATTTGCTCTAAAACATTGCTCCAAAACATGGTGTGTATAAGAATGTTTCTGGAAATTTTCTAAGTCCATAACACTTAGCTAACAAGGCATGTTGGCAAGCATGGTAAAATGTATTCACAAAGGGTTATGGTTCGAAACTTATACCTTCTTATAGCCCTCAAAGTGAGCTTTAATCACTCCAAAATTCAGCTTGATCCGATGTTCTTATCCACTTCAACTGTTGGTCCAAATTTGCCTCCAACACCACTTTTTTGAAAAACTGCTGTCACAGTTGGTCAGTAGTCCACTTTGTTCCTATTTTTGACATATTTCTATAGTTTATTCACTATTTTATACAAAGGAAAAGTTAAAGTAAACTTTCAACTTTTTCAACAAGCTATCACACGTCCAAAATGGACCTCGGATGGATGGTAAACTGGCTCCACGAAGTTCAGACCAACATGTAGCTTCAGCTTTCTGGGTTTGAAGCTTGTCAACAACATGTTTTCCCGGCCGATTTTGTCTCTACCAGTCGTGCAATGGTGGCTGAGGCTTGTAAGAGCTTGAAGAGGGGTTTGAGGGCTTTCCAACAAGTACAAGAACGTCCAAAATGACAATGGGGTGAAGGAGAACAGAGCTTGTGAAGTCTGGTTGTTCAAACATGAAAATCCAGCAAGAAAATATGGTTTTGTTGCATGATTTGGAGGGTCTCTTTGCATGGAAAAAGTCTGCCATGTGGCCATCCATGTGGTTCGTTGGGTTGCCTACATGGTGCCCATTTTTCCACCATAGAAATTCTACCCGGCAGATGTAATACCCCAAAATTTTATCAAATAATAATTAATTTGAGAAAAATAATTAAAATAAGTCAAATAAATTAATTTCAAGAATTTTAAGAAATTTTGGGTGCAAATGGTGGATTGGCACATGAAAAATAAAATAAATTAGAGATATTGTGAAAATTAAACAAATAAAACCTTAGTTTGATAATTAAATGAAA
>JAJIYU010002345.1:0-30807 GCA_030144865.1 Tinospora cordifolia
GGGAGGGGAGGCTCAAGAGGAGAGTGAGGGAGAGAGAGGGAGAGAGGAGGGGAGAGAGAGAGAGAGAGAGAGAGAGAGAGAGAGAGAGAGAGAGAGGGAGGGAGGGAATGGAAAGTCATGACATTGTCTTTGAAGTATTTGATTTATGAAAGAATTTGATGAAGGTATTAAAAACAATAATCTAAAATAAAACAATTTAAACACCTGAAGGCCCTAAACACTAAAACAAACAATTAAGAAAACAAAAGAACTAGAGTATCTTGTGCGTGCATGCCCGTGTGCACATATGTGTGTTAGTGAGAGTACAATTTTATTACAAGACTCTCCTCTCGTTAAATCTTTTATTTAATTGTGATAAATTGAGCACATCTTATGTATAGCTTGTAAAAAACATTAAAATAAAGGAAATAATTTTGGTATCTTGTTGAAGGAGAATCTTACCATGTTCTTCAAACTCATATGTTTTGACTCTTTTCTCCTTGGGACATGTGAAATATTAAATGCTGCATGATTGTTGAATTACAGTACTGTTTTGCATGGGATAGAGCAAGATAAAAAACCTCAATGTCGATGTCCATGGATGGAGTCTTAGGGTGATCTATCATATTTGTTTTCTACCAGGTTGAGAAGATTGGAAGCTTTTGATGTGATGCATTTCTCCATATGTATTTTGAGGGTGCTAGGTTGTCTTATTCTTCAATATGAATTTATTGTCTTGTATGAAACATTATTGAAGGGAAGCCTTGGTGTGCTGTTTAGAGTTCATGTGGTCAGGGGTTTGAGTTGTGGATGCAACATTTTGTGGAACAACTTAAGATTGTGTAAAATAGACCTAGATGTATTTCAACCTTTCCCCTAGATCTCGCACATGCAGACCTCTGTGCACTAGGTTGTCCTTTATATGAAAATTATTAGAATTCCGAATTTCCAATTCCTTTTATTTTGATTGGTTAGAGCTTAAAATAATTGCTTGTCTATCAGTTTTTCTTGGGTGTGCATGCTAATATAGTTAATGCCTTGTTTTATTTTCATGTTCTGTTCAAAAAGGTGGAACTTCCATTGTTGACACAAAGCTCTCTTGAAAAAAAAAAAAAAATTTCAGCCTTGGACGTGTTAACCATCTTCTATATGCTTTGGGTGCTGGTTCGTGGAATCTGCCAAGATTAGTGGCTCCAAATGACAAAAACTGGTCAAGCTTGAGGGAATGGATGCTGAATTATGTCAATGTCCTATGCATCAATTCATGGCAGGTCCTGTTCCTGTCACTGTTGGATTATCTTTCATGATTAGATCTGATGACTGCATTAATTTCTAAAAAATATATGTGCGCCCTCTGAAATTGTTAAATTCTAGTATTCTTTTCCTCTTGTTTGAGGGTAAGGTTTGTGCGTTGCTGATCATAATGGGGGTTTTATTAATTGTACTTTTGGTATTCAGATATTGCAATCTTACAACCATGGAAATAGAGAATATTTCTTATATTCTTTTGATGCTTTTAGGAGCAACATGATGGACATAAGGTTGCTTAAAGTCCGTAGTTTTGGTCTCAATTGTCCACTATTATGTCTCCATGTGATGTATACACAATGGAACTTTGGAACTTCTATATAAGTAACATTCATTTGATAATCAAAACTATAAATGAATAAAATGACTTTCCTAAATATTGAGTTTCCATAATTTTATGAGAAACTGAAAATTTACCTGGATATATGGGGGCATTCACTGTGGAGGTCTTATCCTTAAATATCCTATAAAAGACATGTCTAAAGATCCAAATCTCATAGTTGACAAAGTTGTAAATGCAATTTACGACATTCAATGTAGTATAAAATGCTACACCAAAACAATAAGTGTAACCGACTTCCTTTTTTTTTTATTAATTTTTTTGGGACGTAGTAACTTTTATTAGAGATAAATGGATAGGGGGATGAGAAATCCCAATTACAAACAGTCCAAACTGTTCTCAGTTGAGTAGCCAACAACCAAAAGCATAACCCCAGGAGAAATTTTGATGAGGAGAATGTGGAAGAGTTGGGGGAAATGTTGAATACTCTTCACAATTTTCACTTAAATGAAACAAGTGTTGAAGACAGACCAACTTGGACTAAGGATAGTAGCAGAAAATTCACTATGCAGTCATTTATGGAATCTTTAGCAAGTCAACCAAGGGAACATATAGATATTCCGGTAGATTTCATTTGGAACATGAAGATTCTGTTGAAAGCCTAGATTCTCATGTGGATTATTAGCCTAAACAAATTTCAGATAGCAGAAAACATGCAAAAAAGGCTTCCTAACCATAGTCTTAACCCTTCTATCTGTCTCATGCGCAGGAATAAAGGGGAGACAACCAGAAATTTGCTAGTAGAGTGTGATATGGTGCAATTTCTATGGAAAGAGTGGAGACAAATCAATACTAGTTTTGTTTCTCCTGCTGCAGATAACTTGTTTCTCAATTCAGACGTCAACATTTCTCTAAAAATCAAGCCGTATTGGAAGGTTGTTCTGGCAGGTATTTGGTATTCTACTTGGGAAGAAAGGAACTCTAGGATATTCTCGTGCAATTTCTATGGAGAGCGTGGAGACATCAATACTAGTTTGGTTTCTCCTACTGCTGATAACTTGTTTCTCAATTCGGACGTCAACATTTCTCCAAAAATCAAGCCATATTGGAAGGTTGTTCTGGTAGATATTTGGTATTCTAGTTGGGAAGAAAGGAACTCTAGGATATTCTCGTGCAATTTCTATGGAGAGAGTGGAGACAAATCAATACTAGTTTTGTTTCTCCTGCTGCTGATAACTTGTTTCTTAATCCGGACGTCAACATTTCTCCAAAAATCAAGCCGTATTGGAAGGTTGTTCTGGCAGTTGTTTGGTATTCTACTTGAGAAGAAATGAACTCTAGGATATTCTCAAAAAAAGGAAGTCGGCAAGGATGTTATGGGAAAGATCGAATAGTCTTTTTGCTACATGGATATTCAATACTAAATTAGGCATAGGATACTCGTTTGAGGATTAGTTATGCAAGGTTGGAAACATTTTACAATCTCTATAAAGTGTTGTATTAAACTCCTAAAGTCTGGATACCTCATCCGACATTTTGTAATTCTCCTTTATGATTAATATATTGGTTTCCGTTTCAAAAAAAAAAAAGGATAACCCCAGGACAACTTTCAAATACTGACCCAGTGGGCAAACAAGAAAACATACCTAATGAAAACTTGAACCCTGGTAGAATAGGTCCCTAAATGTTCTACTGTTTGGTTCATATCATATAAGCCACAAATAGCAAAGAAAATACACTTCCATTACTTTCTCTGACCATCCATACTATAGGAACAAAGAATGCATTAGCATCTGGATAACAAAATCGAGCAAATCACCTAACCCACAGGGTCTTAACATCCCTTGAAAAGCTGCACTCCTGGAACAAGTCTTGGAAAGACTCTTCAATATCCCTTCAACAACACCATGGAAGAGATAGAAACCAGTTTGGAAACCTTCTTTGTAGATTTGCCACATAGTTTATCTTATCTAAACCAACCAGCCATCAAAGGTCTTGACTTTGAGGGCCACATGAGCAAACCATCTGAAGGGATGGAGAGGGAAAAGAGCATTAGAATTTATTGATTACATTGCATGGAGAGTGAAGGAGTAAGAAGGATGCTGAAGGATCACATGACCCTAAAAATTGATCCAAGTTTTTAGCATGGTATGAAAATTAGCCGAAGTTCGTCGAAATTAACCTAATTTATTAGGTAATTTAAACAATTGAAGCAAAGTTCGCCTGTGATTATAAAATTACAAAATTTCGTCGAAATCTTCAAAAAATTGGTGAAGTTAACTTAAAATCGAAGTTTTGAAGATTTTTGTTGAAAAAAATTGTATAAAAGCTATGAAAAAGAGCTTTTTTAATGAAAAAATTTATGTAATGTACATAGATTCTTCACTATAATTATAACGATTGTATAAAAAAATCATTCTCCATAAATGAAAAAGATTTAAGGCGATATATGTATAACTAGCGAGTAGCTATCTAAGAGAAAGAAGAACAAACTGTAACTCGAAAGAAGAGACAATAGAGAGAAGAGTGATAAGAGAAAAATAAGCTAAAAGCCTAAGAGGAGAGACATTGAGAGAAGAAAGAGAAAGAAAAACCAAGGTTTATGTTTACAAGACCATTAAGGTTTAACAATAAATTTTTCTTTGTTGTTTTTCTTTTCTCTAACAATTTTATGTTAACACGTGCGATGTGCATAAAACATTGTTAATGTTAAAATACATGTTTGAAACCATTATATGTAAAATATATTTATTATGTTTGTTTTTATATTTTTAATAGAAATTGTCCATATTTTAACATTTACATAGTATTTTTTTGAATTTTTCTAACTTGGTAAATTTTTACAAAAATTCTTTCGAATTTCTCGAACTCTTCGAATTAATTTTAGTTTTCAAAAGTCAAAGTTTGGCACAAATTCGAATTTTCGTTCCTTGGTTTTCAGAGAAATGAGCTGGGCCTTGGCACACAAGAAGCAAATCCACATCTTTCAGTGCATTATCAAGTACATAACTTGTCAGGGGAAGATTCTAATCCCTGGCATTCCCCTTGATTACCAATCTAAGTGTCGCAAAAAGTGGCAATTGGAGTATTATGGAGGGCCAATAATCTATATAACGAGGGAAATAATTCACTGAAAGGCGTTGATAAGCATCTCTCAAAACCGTGAAACACAACATTTCATGATTCAAGCACATGACATATAAGTATCATCATAATTGTCAAATTGGAGTCAAATCGTGAAATTGTGAAGCTCAAAAATCAAATTGGATAGTAAATGAAATTATAATTTGTAAGCTTTTTTTCCCGTTTTCTGTAAAACAACCAAATTATATATTAAAACTGAAATAATATAAGATTAATTTGGTCATGTAAAGCGCATATCTAAATATCCAAAACTACCCTTCGACCTTTTGAGACAAACTCTATAATATATCACAATTTCTCAAAGATTTAAGGCATAAAACATCAAATATAGAGTAAGGCGAGGAGATAGATTAGAATTCATTATTTTAGGAGCAGTCTAGTGTCCAAGTTTCATAAAAAAAAGAACACCAACAAGGCTGTAGGCCTATTAAGTCTATGACCTATTTGCATAATTGCATCAATAAAGTTGAAGTCTTAAAATCAAATCGTTCATTCATCCTCATCCTTTTTTTTGCCTCATCTTCATCCTCTTCAACTAAGCTTTGTACTACTCCTTGTTCTTCTTCCTTATGATCCACTTGGGCCACTTGTTCAAAAAAACCTCCATCATCTTCATTGTCCTTGCATCATTCCTTTTTATGTATTACCAGATGCAAAATATCACATATTCCCTGGTTCTAAGTATAAAGCGATGCAAATACTTCCTTTCAAGTAAAAAAGTTTCATCTTTAGAAGCTAACTCAAATTGTAGAGTTATAAGCTATAATGCTAAGTTTTGAGAGGGAAAATGCTAAAATTTTTAGACACCTATCTTTGTGACATAGGAACATTTCCTCATAACTCTCCTGCCACTAACCTGTATTTTTTTTTTCTTCGGAAGAAACAACAATATATATTTGTATTAATATGATATGTCTATTCTACTAAATCTATCAAATTGCTATAGACAAATCTCTTCAATTAAACTGATAGGTCTTAGAATGTTATAGAATTAAATGAGGAGAGAAATCAAATTCAAAGAGAGGAATTGACACAAGAGGAAGAAAGTGATCAGCTCTTATTATTCTTCAATTGAATAGTACAAAGAACATATATGTCGCAATTGGTATTTTAAGAGGACCAATACTGTCCAAGTCAGTTCACCAAAAAGTTACGTGCTCAATTACATGCACAACATGTCTCAAGTACCCACACTCGCTGATAGTGTGCTTATTGAGGTCTAAAATTTTTAATTTGTTATGTAGTGTATACAATACTCTAATTCTGGGTAACATATAAGAATTTGCTTATATGCTTACAGAAAGGTCTTGTTTGGAATGAAAATCATGATGTCATATATATAAGCACACAAAGTTTATAGTTGCGGTGAATATTATGCATTTATTTATATAAGCAGGATTTAGTGCCATTTTGGTTTTACATTAGAAGTTCTTTGTATCAGCACACGAAAGTGCAATTTTGGGTATATTTAATGAATTTCTTTATATATATACACTTCATTCTCCTTGCTATTGATAAACGTGAGGAATTTGTTTATATAAGTACATGAAGGTGCAATTTTTGGTATAAGTAGATTGATGCTAAGTGTGTGATAAAAGTGAAGAACATGTATGTATATTTATAAGGACATGACAATTAGGCTCTAGTTCCTTTTAAAGTTAAATTTTTGACTTGGTTAGTGCTTAGGAAGAGGTGAATATTGGGGATATGATCCAACAGAGCTATCCTCGGCTCTTCTTGTCCTAGTTTTGCTGCTTTTTATGCAAGAAAAATGGGTAGTCCGTGGATCATGTGTTTGGTCATCACTCTTTCACCTCCTTGGTTTGGGAGAGGTGAAAAAGACACTTCCCTTTTGTCTTGGGGCTAGGGATGCAGAAATCGCAGCATTGTGTTTGTCCTTATTGGGAGGAGGCCGATAGGAGGTGGAGGGGTCATTGAATGGTGGCTGGTCTAGTGGTGGTATGGTGTTTGTAGAAAGAGAGGAACGCTCGAATCTTCGAAGACAAGTTCAGTTTCCCTAGTGACATTTGGGAAGAATCTTAGTCTCATGCTTTCTTTTGGATCAGTAATGGTCCTCTTTCGTTAGGTTATTCTATGGCTGATTGATTGAGCGGGTGGGATAATATTCTATATGCGGGTGGAGTTTTGTAATTGTGGCTGAGGCCTTCCCTGTTTGTATTTTTTCTTTGCTATAAATGAAATCTTATGTTTCTTTTTTTTAAAAGAAAAAATAAGGATATGACAATTAGATTGGCATAAATATTATGAATTTATTTATACACGGATGCAGATCTCTTATTTAGGTTTCACGGATGCAGATCTCTTATTTAGGTTTAAAATTCGAAAGTCTTTATAGAAGTGTGATTAAAAGTGCAATTTTGGGTAAAATTTATGTATTTCTTTCTATATGTACAAGACTCTCATTTTTGATAACATAAGTAATTTCCCTAAGCAAATGAAAGTATAATTTCCCTAAATGTGTACACTACTCTAATTTTGGGTAAGGCATTGGAATTTGCTAATAGAAATAAACAAGCATCTAGTTCAAGATAAAAATCATCGAAGTGTGTATATTTTCAGAAAGGTTATGATTGGAGTTAATATTATGAAGTTATTTATATAACCCCTTGAAAGTCCTGTTTCGATTTTAAATTGGGAATTGTTTAAAACATTAATTTAAAACATGTTGATGTAGAAGTAAATATCAAATCATGTATATCAAGGATTGAAAACTCAATTTGGGCTTGACCTGGATCACTTGAAAATTGGAACTAATTTGCATAAGCTTAATTTTCAATATGCTTAAATTTCTATAATTATTGTAGTATAAACTAAAAATTAATGTAAATAAAAACTTTTAATACATTAAGGTATAAATAAATGACATAACAAAATTAATCTTGTTATGTGGATTGATGAATATGAGAGGGTTCTTTTAGTTTTAATTCTTTTTCGTTGTTTTGATATTTAATTTTGTTATAGCTTTTCTTCTCGAGCATATACTTTGTTAGTTGCAATTTCACCATGCTTAATATATTAGTTTATAATTTAAATGCGATGTTCTATAACCCTGTTTCGTAAGTGCTAACTGAAAGTTTACTTTGAAAACTTTTTAATTTATTTTTTAGTTTTCATCTTATTTCAACTTTATTTATTTATATATTTTGCTTGTTTGTTTCTCTTTTTTGGTAAGTATATACCATAAACTGCATTAATCGTAACTTGTTAAATAATAGATATGTTGGTTGATAAAGTTGAAAATAGTACATTATTACTATTACATTTGCTTTCAAAAAAAAAGGAAAATAATATATAATTGTTGGTATGTTTTGTTATCTATTGATGAATTAGAATTTTTTTTTTGTTTAATTTCTCTGCCAAATTTCATCCACTTTTCTCGAATTTTATCAAATTTTTATTGAGTTTTTTGCATTTCTAATTTGAATTTTAAAATATAAATTCTATCGATTTTTCTTCAAAATTTTGATTTTTATCAAATTATTCTGGCAAAATATTTTTTGTCCATCATCTACTTTGCATTTTGTTGGTTCAAAATGCAAGGTAGGGTTAAGTCGAAATGAAATCAGAATGGGGAACTTTTTGTTGATTTGAAAGATTATGCTACATAAAAGCAGTGACTTGATAATCACTATGCTTATTTTCACTTTATAGAATGGAAATTATTCTAGTTTCATTGTGGTATTTTGTATGCTACTTTTTCCTTGATAGTACATTGTTCGGTGTAGAGAACTTCTATAGTCTTCCCTTTTCTAGGTTTGTATCTTTTTTCCTCTCAAAAAAAAAAGGAAAAGAAAAAATAAATCTGGTGATGTGTCTATTGGAATTATATCTCATTCAATGGGCAAGGAAAAGTTTATTATAAGTATTAGATCAGCTTTCTGGTATATTTAAGAATAAACGACTGAAAAGGGGTGAAAAAATGACAAGTAATTGAATGTAGGCTACAAATGCCAAAAGAACTGAAATCAAAGGATGAACCTGATGGTGGCTCACTGGCTATGGCATCAAAATAGTTCAAGGCAAGAAGTATTGTGTGCAACGTCTTTAGCAGTTGATCATTGCTTCTTTCCACCGAAATAACTTTCCTCTGTGATTTTTATTTGCTTGTTTTTAAAATTGCTTTACCATATTCCTTAATCATCCTCTAGAACCATTTAGTGAGACTATGATAGTTAAATATTTTTGCAGGTGAAAAGATACATAGATCTCTATTCAGCATCATCAGTCATTGGGTTTCCTTCGGAAGACTTGGTGCATGTTGGAAATATTTATACTCAAGCACAAGATAGTTGGCTACATCTAATAAGAAAGTTGCATGTATCTGAAACAGGAAGTGATGATATTTCATTAAATGATCTTCAGGAGCAGATCAATGCATATTCTGAGTTTCTAGTTAGTATTGCTGAGCTTGCTCGCTCCAAATGGACTGAGTTTGACTTAGTGACAATGGGCTTGGGTCTTTCCATCTTGCTACTTTCACTACTTATTCATATGCTTGCTGTTACGGTAACATACAAGCAGTTGAAAAAATCTTGCGCCTCCACTAATAATTACAGTATTTCGCTAAGGTTCACTTCTGCTCTTCTTGTGGTGGCATTGCGTGGATGCAGCTTTCTATCTAATAGTTACATCTGTGAGTTTGATAATTCATAATTATTTTATTGTCTCCAATACAACAACTCTTATTTCACACATCTTCTATCTTTGACTTGCATTTTCATGATTTCAGTGGAAGAAGGAAAAGTAGCAAGTTTTCTTTTTGGCACAATTAGTCTTCTAAATTTATGGTATTCTATCTCAAGGAAGGAGGCAATTATTGAAGTTAGTTTTGTTACCTTGGCTATCCAAACATTCTTTTTGAATAGTCTATTGCGACTTAAATTGTTGTTTGTCTTAGCTGTGAAATTAGTTGATGATCATGACTTGTTCTCGCAGGGTGTGGCACTTCTTCTGCTAAATTTCATTCTTAGATTTGCAACTGAAGTTTTGCTATCAAAACAGGAAATAAGTTCATTCCTAATGGATGAATTTCCTCTTAGAATGGTTGGGCTTTCTGAGGGTCATGGCTTTTGGATGTTTATTCCTTTTCTGGCTTTGATTGTGTTGGCAAGCATCTTGTACATGGGACTTGCTTGCAACAAGAGTTGGAGGTTTTTGAAGTATTCAATTCTTGTTGGAACTATTCTAAGTTATGCACTTGTTGCAGTGCATTGGGCTATAGAAAGTAAAATATTGGTTATGCCTCTCGTACATGAAAGCAATGGAAGGAATTTAGTTCCTCGATTGGTATATTCTATTGGATTTGGACTTTTAGTATTATTGTCTGCTGCTCAGTTGTTTGAGAAGAAAACTTCAAATTACAGAGAAAGCTTAAATATGAAAACATTAGCTCTTGTATCCACGTGGAGTGCAACAGTCATAATACTAATGGGTCGACAAGGCCCACTGTTGGCACTAGTGTCTATAATTGGAGGTATATTTTTTTTTCATTTTTTTAAAATGTTTTTTATGTTGTTTACTGCTTTTCTCTGGTACTGTATTTGTCTAAAACTGCCATCTTCAGATGCACTGAATGTGACTACTTAAATTTACCTTAATCATGCTCTAATTTCTCAAGGCCTTTTTTTCAATAATTAATTGAGTTCAAAACTAACAATTGTTTGAAATTTTTATTTCCATAATTTCATACTTTTGTCTTTGGCCTTGCTTTCTGTTTTCTGTCTCTATGTTTCTCATTTAGTTCTAGTTATTGTTCATTTTTTATTTAATCTCATTTTCTATTGATTGATCTATTAATTATAAAGCTCAAATTGGAACAGCGTGCTGCATAATACGTATGGTTAAATCAGAACCAATTGCTATGGATACAACTGTTGAAGTTCTAACCTTTGATCCTCTTCCTATAATTCAGTGGAGCCTTCTAGCTGTGTGCCTATTTTTCTACACCGGTCATTGGTAAGACTAAGGACAAGACTAAGGACTTTTGCTTGCGCACTGATTTAATAATGTTTCCAACTAGTCATTGTAATTGAGCACTATTCTACCAGTTGAATGTTAGAAAAAACTTATTTGTGCCACTATGCTTCCTATTTTCATTTTCATTGGTTAGATCCTTGAACTGGATCATCTAAGACAACTTCCTTGTGCTTGATCAATTCTTGAGTCAGACTATGAAGCCTGTTACAAATTTGATAGAGTTCTAACATAATGTCTTCCATCATTAGTTTGGTTTTTTATTTTTATCTTTTTTCTTTGCAAAAACATATTGCTTTGCTTCATAATGAGAAGTATAGATGTACTTCATAATAAAAATACTACTTCCTTTGGCCCAATTCTTGTTATTTATGCTGTGATAATTAAAGTCTTTCTTAGTTGGTTTGGCTGGACTATGTACCAGAAGTCAGCTTTCTGAAATACCTGTAAAAATCAAATTTAACAAAAAGATTATTTAATTGCCCATGGACGTGAATGTAAATATCTCAAAATATCTAATTAATCGAATAAAAAAACTTTTCAATGGCGAAGGATAATGTAGGATGCAAAAGTTCTTTCTGAAAATGATAAAGGCCAAAATTGGAAAGAAGGAAAAAAATTACTCCCTATAAATTGGGTGAGGTCAAAGTAACTCTAAATAACTTTCTTTTTTCTTTTTTAGCTGTTTATATAACTTTCATATATCTACTTTTAGCCTTTTAACAAGAGGTTCTGGCAGAAAAATCTTTGCAAAAATAATAAGAAAGGCCTCAAAATTTTCAAGATGATAATTTCCAATAATTAGTATTTCTTATACTTATTAGGATTCTATGCATATTTATTCACTAGTGATGTTTTGTTTTTTTTGGGTTTGTCAGCCCTTGCTGCCTTGTTAATTGAGCATAATTAGATTATGTCAAAGTTCTGAGTGTTTTTTTCTTACTGCTGGCACTATCGTTTGCTTGTATTCTTACTTTGCTCATTTGTATTGCTTGAATATATATTACAATCTAGTATAAGAAGTGAAATCCATTAGGGGAGCCAATAAGCTTTTGCTTATCCTTTTATTTCTACTTCGGGGAGTTAGAGGTGGTGGGTAGTGGAAGTGACAGTTCAACTAATGTAGATAAATCTCAAGAAAGTTACTTCGTATTATAAATAGGGGATGTATGCATAAGACGTGAGTCATGTATAACTAACAAAGGTCTATGGATTGTAATATAAAGATTAGCTATACTTTATGTTAAAGGCTGTAGTCGACATAATAAAAAATATTTACTATGCCAGAAAATATAAAAGCCATATATGTCTATGCAATATATGGTTGGATTATTTGGAATATCTTGATTCTGTTGGTTTTAGACTTTCAGAAAAGGGAAATGAGAATTGGGGTGTAAGCTTTCCATGGTGAGATGTCAGTCTTAGTGAATGAAACCCTTCTTATGGAGAACATAATAAAAGCATTTTATTATTTTGAACTCATTTGTTCATGTTGCAACAGGTGTGCTTTCGATGGCTTACGATATAAGGCTGCATTTGTTGGGTAAGTAAACTAACGGTTGCGTGTTACTGATTTTTCTGATCCCTGAAACTGCAGAAACTCACTGGGTTTAGCCTTATTTAGTGTTGAGTGTATGCGACTGTAGTTGAGTAATTACTTATCCAAGAATCACCATTTCATTTCAGGTTTGATGAATTCAATCTTGTTCCACAAGCCGCCCTCCTTATGATTGATACATTTGGCATTTCCCACATTCTTCCAATTTTTGGCCTTCCCTATCTTGTTTTGTTTCAATATCGGAAAAGCTCACGTAGTCATGAGAGGCAAGCGTTTTTTGGGAAGTTATCTCAGGTAATTCTTTTGGTTCTGGCAGTTGTAATTCATTGAAATCATGTTTGGTTTTTGTTACTTTACTGCTGATGACTGACTGATCTTTTTCTCTGGTTCAGGTATTTCTGATCTATGGCCTCATTACTGCCATAACAACCACATTCACAGTTATATGTGTAATGATCCAGAGACGGCATTTGATGGTAACAACTTTTCACTCTGCTCCAATGACAATGTACTTGCTGTGGGCATGCAAATAACAAATTCTTTTGAGTAATGGAGATCTGCTTATTTATTTTGCAGGTGTGGGGTTTGTTTGCACCAAAATTTGTATTTGATGTGGTGGCTCTCATCCTCACTGATGTCTCGATTTGTTTTTCTTCTCTGTATTACTTTTCTCAAGTTGAGAATGATACGCATTGTAAGTAGATGTCAAAGAGGCTATCAAATTCACCTTACAGGGATTCATTGTAAGCAATCAACAAGCTCATCAAAGCTAATCAATAACACATTAATTTATTTAGCTGACGAAGGACATTAGGCGTTTGAATGTTTGTTTGGTGCATGGATGATAAATGATTGTTTTGATGTATTTAAAATGCTCCCAGATTGAAAGTAATTGCGGAATAGAGAAAAGGGCCGTTAAGACTGCCAATGGTAGTTGAGGCTATAAACCTTCCAGGATCCTGCCTTAGTGGGATACATTTTTGATCTTTGTAGCCTAGTTCCTACTTCGTGACATGAGTGGTGAAGGAAGCTCTGCAAACTTACCTCAGAGCAAAAGGGTTTTCATCTCCGATTGGCTGCTTAACTGCGACAGCTGCATGTTTTTGAGCACAGCAAGCTGCTGGGGGTTGATTTTTTGTAGCTGCTATTATTATTATTATTAACCTTGGTCTCTGTATCCCGGCTGGCGATTATTGTGATGACTATCTATGAAGTATTAATGGAAAAAAAAGATCTCTTGTTCTTAAAAAAATAAAAATAAAAAAATAAAAAAACCCTCAACCAGGTATGACGGCTCTTTCTACCCTATACAACTGTGGGGAAAAAAAAAAAAAGCGATTGGCATGTTTCGGACGAACTCCTATCTGCGGCTTAAATATGAGAAAATTTTCAATCTTAGAATTAGTTTGGATTGCAAACAGTGGATTGTTTATCAGGCTGCTTAGGGGTATCGGTGTAAATGACGAGACAATCATGTCTCCCTGTAGGGATAAATGTAGGGAGTTACATCCTTGAATAGAATCTCTGTGATCGCTCCATTAATACATATATACGATCTTAGTTCTCTAAGATGGAAAAGAAAAGAAAAGACATTATATATGCCACTACTTGTTCTTGTAACCAGGGCAGTGGTGGGTTTGGGGTTATATATCAGGAGTGGGACAGTTGTGCTCTCCCAGAATTCTTACATACAATAAGTTAATAATGAATGGTGTGACGCATGGCAACCATGCCAGTTTGCTAGGTTAGTACGCGAGCTTTGTGACGAGCCAGGCAAACTTAATAGATTCAAAGCTCCTCCCCTGATCTTTCCTGACAAAGTTGGGTTAGTCTTTTTTTGTGTGCAGTCGTCTCAAGGGTATTCACAACGCTAATTTATTGAGCGTCAGCTTGGCACTTAACAAATCAGGACTATGTCAGTAAATTAGGATTATGTCAGACGTCAATGTAGGGCTTCTGACATTATTGAGCGCTTGGTGATTGTTTTTTTTTTTTTTTGACTGGGTGCTTGCAGCACCTAAAAATAGATATGTTGGGCTGCCCAACATATCTATATATATATATATATATTATATAAATAATTATTTTTAATAAATAAATAATTTTAAAATTAATATCTTAAATAAAAAATTACAATTTATTTATTTTAATTGATAAAAGAATTATTTAAATATATAATTGTAAAAATAATATTGTAAATAAATCATTATAAAAATATATTTTTAATTTAAATATGAATAATAATTATTTTTAAAAAATATATCTAAAAATGAAATATTATAAATTGTGTATTTAATAAGTTGATATGATTGTGAGATCCATATAGTATTGTCAAATAAATTTTTAGCATTGTGAATAAGAATTCAATAATTAGATGATGTAGATGATAGAGTTGATGATGTAAAGGGTTTATTAAGCCCTTGCATTGGGGACACCCCAATGGCATAGACTTCTGTCAATCTCAAATTTCACATCCATTTATTTTCTATGCGGATTTTATCGAACTTGTTTTTTTTTTTTAGGTTTTTATTTATCCAGGGCTTCTGTAATGGACAATGATGAATTAGCTGCTTTCAATTTTGTAGTCTAATAATGTGACAATAGTGCAGCCAGAATCAATCAACTGTATAACATTGAGGCTATATATATATATATATATATATATATATCTCCTGGATGACACTCCATGATGTAAGCAGTGAGATGCAGAACTAGATAAATGTGACGCTTATGCATCGGCGGATATGAATTGTATGTATGTTACAGTTTTAGTATTGCTATTGCTTATATTTACAGCAACAATGTTTTACGGATGGCACTGATAAATGCAGTTTGAAAGTGATGAAAGGCGATACATTAAGCAAGCAACAGTTAGTGCACAGTATGTATAGTCAAACGTATCATTTGTTACGAGTAAATACAAAAAGAAGAAGAGGAAGAGGAGAAAGCTTGAAGGAAAGAACGAAAAAAAAAAAAAAAAGCAAGCGTTGCAAATAAAAAGGAAGGGTGAAATTAGATTAGATAATAGTACGTTGTGGAGTGTGGACCCAAATCGATATTTTGAAGGGGCGGTATGGCATGTGACACAGCACGTTGGTAAGTACTATGATTGGTGATTGGCACATGCATCAGAAGGATATATTACTCTTTTTTTCTTTTGATGGGCTGCTGTCAAATGAAGTGATGATGTCGATCAGCTGGATGCGTCTGGAGTGATAGGTAACATTTCTATATATATATATATTTATATATTTAAAGCAAGCTAGCATTTGACGGAATATGAAATCTTTGATCATTTTTTACTTCTATACATAACGTTTAAGCACTTTAAAAGGACTGTATATATATATATATATATATATATATATCAGGGTGGCCTATTCTTGGAAGGATGTACATTTACAGAATCGAGAAAGCGAGTGCCCATCAGCCCATGAATTAATCAATAGTGATAGCGTTTGGGAGTAGTGAGGTTGCGGCAATTAGCTCCAAATTCCAATTCGTGGGCTTCTGTTTCATTAATTTCTCATCATTCATTATTGAGTTTATTAATATTCCTCTGCGAAAACTACTGCTGTGGTGCCGAATTCATTGAATTTATTGCTAGAGCTTTATTGGGGCTTAAATAATTCATAAGAGAGAGTGAGAGAGTGAGAGAGTGAAGGGTTGGCACAGAATGGAATGCGACTCATGTGGACGTTTTCCACTGTTGCAGCCTTGTCCTTGGCAATATTCCAAACTTTTCAAGTATCTTTCCTGGGCTCAAAGAAAAATCGATCATCCATCCATCCATCCGCCCAAGCTACACCTACCTTTCTTTCGAAAAAGAAGTGGTGGCTGTCATAGTAAGGCTTGACCACTCACAAGAAAAAAACATTCAAGTAGGTACAACTTCTATTTATTAGTAAAAGAAGAAATAAATATATAAATAAATAATAGAGGAAGAAGGAAGAAATGATCTGGAAAAAGAAGCTTAGCCGACAAGATGATCGATTTAAGCTTCTCATCACATGGCAACTTTGGAAGAAGGGAAGAAAAAAAAAATAAATAAAAGAAAAGAAAAGAAAAAAAATAAAATGTTGCTTGACCGACCCCAGCTAAGAAAGAAAAACATATTGAAGAAGCTAGCTAAAAAGAAGTATTAAGACTTTTAATTCACCTATACCTACCTATAAAATAAGAGATCTATAGCAAACGAATGATCAATAATCAAGTTAGCTCTCCATCAAGTCCGCCTGTCTGAGCCCATGCATCTAACATGCAAACTTGTGGTCTACCTAATTAAACAAGTACTAGTGTCCCCACCCTTTAAAGTTGAAAGGAAACAAGTTTAATTGAAATGATCATAATTTGGGCGTACGTGCTTGGAATTAGTAGGAAAATCGGTGCCAAATCATTCAAACATATTCCGAAGTCATATTCCCTTGTTGACGAAACGCAGTCGCATTCAGCTAATTAATTACGTACTTAGTTCAGTTAAGTGAAGCTTACCCATGATACCCACTCCAAGCATCTGGCAGCTTCATAACAAATTCTTTCCACCACTTAATGGAGACTTCATTTGCATGTGAGACCTGAGAATGAGACGTCAGCTCCCTCACTACTGTCTTTTCTCCATTTTCCTTGTTTGAATGAAAAATGTTTTATATAATATGGATGTCATGAATAGTGTCTTTATTTTATTCTCTTTTATGCACCTTTAAATGTATAGGGAAAAAAAAAAAAGATTTGAATATGAGGGTAGTCTTCAAAACATTTAAGAAAAAAAGATTAATGGCTTACAAAACAGCTTATTCTTATTCTCCGTGAATCTCTACCTCTCCCTAGCTATTTTTGTTGGGTTTTATTCCTACTAAAAATTGGCTGCCAGCTAGCTTGGCATAAGGTATGGTGGCTGCTTTCTTGCGAGACAAGAAGGCTGGTCTAAACAACGCCCAATATTATAGTTTGCACGGATACTGGATGCATTGCAGATTTGCAGTACTTACTTCCAAACAACGCCCAATATTATTACTTACTACACAAGCTGCATCTGTGTATATGTATCCTGGGATTAATTTTCTAGCTAAGTAGCTATAAATAAATACATATCATGTTTGGCAGCTTATGCGCTTATAGTTTCCCTTTTGTCATCTTGTATTTTTGTAGTTACTGCCAACAATTGCTTATTATCACTCATTTACCTGGAGGCTCTTCTATTCTTTCTTGTTTTGTTGGTAATGAAAAAAAAAAAAAAAAAAAGTGGGGGAAAGGAAAGAAAAGAAAAAAGTGTTTGGCTTGGCTTTAAGATAATTATTAGCTGGAGAAAGGTGGGTGTGGTCAGAGGAAGGGGGAAAGGGAGTTTCCTTTTAGCAGCAGATTGGGTTATCAACTGGGAAGACGTGGGAGAAGCCATAGCCCACAGGAAATGATGAAAAAGTAGTTCACATTTTTCGTTCATTCACTTAAGTTATGGATTGGATCGAATTGAGCGGACACCATCTCCTATCTCCCTCTCTCCCTCTCTCCCTCTCTTCCTCTTGCCCTCTCTCTCTCTCTATGAATGGTGAATGGTGTTAATATGTTAATGTAGGGCTGAGCAGAGCGTGTACTTTTTGGGTGTCACTCAGGGTCCCGGGAACCCCCTTGATCATCATCATCATCATCGTGGTCGAAGAAAAAAAGTGGTAAGGGTCCCTAGCTGCTTAGCTACTTTGAAAAGATCCATCAATAGCACAAAGCAAAGCCACATTCACATCTCTCTTTATTAATTTCTTCTGTATCAGATTTTGTAGTGAATATATGTATGGGGACATTGACAATCAACTTGACAGGGTCTTTGAGATGTGGATGAAAGGGACGATTGATCCTGCTATGGATGCGAGGGGCCAGTTTCCCTAGTCCTCGCATTCCTCCTAATTAATCATGGATTTTCCAATGGTCTATATATTAAGCTATATAATACCATCAAACCCCAACCAGAACTTGCTGCTATCCTCTTTAACTTTATAAGCAGCTAATCAACTAAATATTGAAGTAATCATTACCATACATCGATCCATTAGCTATTAGCTGCTTATCTTCTTGTTAATTGTAGTGAGCAGATTTTATCAATAATTCCATGTACACGTGTGTGTGGGGAATGTTTGCGAAAGAGAAAAGGAAAATACTATGCTGTGCTGCTGCTTTCAATTATTGAATATTGAGAGGGTATTAGATAGAGCCTTCATTCTCTCCTCTCTGCTCGATCGCCACTGCGCGTAGCTACCTCGTCTTAAAGTTTCTGTTCTCGATCTGCACCCTCAAACCCACCAACCCCATGGTAAGAGACTACTGCTACTACTAGTAATAGTACTACTACTACTGTTCTTAATTCTTCTTCTTCTTCTTCTTCTTCTCTCTAAGCACCTTCTCTATCCATTTCCTACTGCATTCTGAAATTAATTCTCTCTATATTATTATTAATCTGCTGATCAATACAACATACATTACCAATTTAGGAAAAAGAGAAAAGAGATGGAAAACTTGAAACAGGCCGCTACGAGTCTCTCAACCTGCCTGTCAAAAGACAAGGTGGATTCAGAGCTAGCCTCTTCATTTTTGGTAATGACTAATTTATTGTCACATATACTGTTTTCTTCCTACCCCCTCCCTCCCCCTCTTTTTCTTTCAATATGTTCAGACATGTCTCATATAATAATAATAATAATAATGTTATAGGGCTGCTGGCACTGGAGAACATGGGTTTCGTTGCCAATATGGTCAGCATGGTCTTGTATTTCATGCTTGTAATGCACTTCGACCTCGCAAGCTCTGCAAACACTCTTACAAACTTCCTGGGTTCCACTTTCTTGCTCTCTCTCGTGGGTGGCTTCATCTCAGATACTTACTTCACTAGAATCAACACATGCCTACTCTTCGGATCAGTCGAAATACTGGTAGGGGGTACATTGCAAACACCGATTACCCTTTTAATTATTAATTATTTTAATTCATTTACAGATATTTGCAACCATTTTTTATATTATATAATTGGTACGTTACTATTGTAGGCACTGATAATGGTGACAGCTCAAGCGCACTTCCACGAGTTGCAACCAGATCCATGTGGTAAGTCGCGTTGTGTCCATGGGAGCAAAGCTCTCATGTTTTACACCTCACTATTTTTGCTGTCTCTGGGATCCGGTGGTGTGAAAGGGTCTCTACCAGCACTAGGCGGAGATCAATTCAATAAAAAGGGTGAAAAGGGAAGCAAGTCCCTTGCAAGCTTTTTCAGTTGGCTCTTACTCAGTACAACCATTGGGGGAGTGATTGGCGTGACCGTGATCGTGTGGGTTAGCATGAACAAGGGTTGGGACTCTGGTTTCTTTATCATTACATTAGCTGCATCCCTTGGTTTCATCCTTCTCGCCCTAGGCAAGCCTTATTACATAATTGAGCCTCCGGGGGATAGCCCCATTTTGAGGGTCATTCAGGTCTTAGTTGTGGCATTTCGAAATCGGAACTTGTTGCTCCCACACAACTCTGCTCAACTCTACGAGAACACCGCCGAAGACGGCACTTTCGACGAACAAAAGCTTTCCCATACTAAGCAGTTCAGGTGATTAACTAATTAATTAGTAATTTACTTTATTCCAGCTTAGTTAATTATATAACGTGATATTTTATTATCTAAGAAAACGAAAAATGGCAGCAATATTGTGCCGTGCCTGTGCTGCTGGCTATTGCCAGTCCAAATAGATAAGACTACTGGCCACCAAAAACATTTGACCACTAGCTTTTCTTCAATTAATTAATACGACGGAAATATTGATATCTCAGTTCGCATCGCGTTAGCATAAATGGAAAAAACAAGAAGATATTTGTTTTTGTATAGTTGAGTGGAGGCCACAAAGCAGCTAGTGGTGATGTTGGTGTTGGATCTGCAGGTTTTTGGACAAAGCTGCCATTCTTCCCCCAAACTCAGATTCAAGTGTTGGCCCATGGAAGATATGTACAGCGACCCAAGTTGAAGAGGTGAAGATACTTACGAGGATGTTACCCATCATTGGCAGCACCATTCTAATGAACACATGCCTTGCGCAATTGCAGACTTTCTCAGTGCAACAGGGCAATGTCATGGACCTCCATCTCGCTTCTTTCAAAGTGCCCGCAGCATCAATACCCGTTATCCCTCTCTTGTTCGTCACCCTCCTAATTCCCATCTACGAGTTCGTCTTCGTGCCTTTTGCTCGCAAGATCACCCACCACCCATCAGGCATTACACAGCTCCAAAGAGTGGGAATTGGGCTCTTTCTCTCAGTCATGTCCATGTCCATTGCTGGTGTCGTAGAAGTGAAGAGAAGGCACAGAGCCATCAGGGACCCAACAAGGCCCATAAGTCTCTTCTGGCTTTCTTTCCAATTTGCTGTTTTTGGAATTGCGGATATGTTTACCACTGTTGGGTTGCTGGAGTTCTTCTACAAGGAAGCTCCCTCAGCAAACATGAGATCTCTTTCAACATCATTCACATTTTTATCTCAGTCAATGGGCTACTTCACCAGTAGTCTACTGGTCGATTGCATCAATTCTATAACCAAGAGATTTTCTAAGAGCAAACAGGGGTGGTTGCAAGGAGAAGACTTGGACAAGAGCCGTTTGCACCTCTTCTACTGGTTCTTGGCCATTCTCAGTTTTCTCAACTTTGCCAACTATCTGTTTTGGGCCACATGGTACAAGTATAAACCTGACGGTTCCACGAACTTTGAGCTTGGGAAGAGAAATCATCATACAGATACTAGATCAGATGGGTCGCCTTTTCTCAAAGAAGAAAATGGTAATATCCACCATTTAGCTGCTGCTGCAACTAAGTCCTGCATTAGTGCTGTTGGGGCTTAAGGGCCGGCGGGGGTTACACACTTTTATACTGATCTTGATCAGGCAAATTAAGGAAGAAGATTGATGAATTGGAAGATGGTCCTCATCATGATCATAAAGGCACGTAATTCAAGTGGCAACTTAATGCTTGTAAAATGCTTATATTGTCATATATAAACTGATCATCATATATAAATTAAATTAATCAAGGACATATAAGGCTCGCTCATATATATATATGTACTGCGGATTTGTTTTTATTTGTGTGTGCGTGTTTGCATGTTTTGAATTAATTAGAATGGGATTGCACTTGGCAGCTTTATATATTGTTGTCTAAACTACTAATAATCATAATATTGTCCCTGATTAACTACTTCTAAAGTAAAATAAGAAGTTTAATTTGCTCTAAAGTATTTCGGTCGTAACCAAAAAAAAAAAAAAAAAAAAAGAAAGAAGAAGAAGAAAATTAAATTTTTTTTTAAACAAATTACAGCCAGCCAGCCAGCCACACGCCCACCCATACACGTCTATGTATTTATACTTGTGAGAGTATAGATATTTTTGAATCTGCATCTATTGATTAAGCAAGCCTATAAATAGATAGTCTTTGTATAGATATTTTTGAGTCTTCAAAAATCTTTCTCATTAATGAAAGCTTAGTTTTTCATTTAGATTTAAAACAATTCTTCTTTCTAGTTCTAATTTGTTATTTCTCTTCTTCATTCTTTGTTCTTGCTGAATTGTCACATGGTTCCAGTGCTTACCAGGTTCTGAAATATCAAAGATGCCTTCACCGAATGTACCAAGCAATTCCTCAAGTTCCTTGGCAAGTGCACAAGATGTTGCAATTATAGCTAAAGCCTTGAATCTCAACTTACCGATTAAGTTGAATGGTCCACATTATACTTACTATAGGATGCATACCAGATATGTAATACAAGATCTTGGTTTTGATTATCTTATTACAAGATCAAGTAAGTCTTCAGATCAACATATGACCAAAGAAGTTGAAGTGCTTCAATCTCATAACACTGAATAAAGAGAGGATGAACAAATGATAGATCAGTTACTAATGTGTTGACTATTGTCAACTATATATGAGGATGTTGTTATTTAGATAACTAAGTGTGTTAACTCTTTTGATTGGAACAGTCTTGAAATTGCTAGAGTTAATGGATCCAACAGGTTTCAGATGAGCAGCAATATACAAGAAATTGAAACAGCGAACAGACAGACACACAAAATTGATTATGTAGTTCGGCAAAAGCAGCCTACATCTGCGGGGCCTCGCCCAGTCCAAGAATCTACTATAGTTTCTAAGTTACACCAATACACAGTGAACACTTCAACCCACAAGAATATACTTTAACCCACAAGATTACACTTCAAACACTAGACTCTTAAGAAGACAACAGTCAACCTTTACAAATAACTTTTAGCTACCACCTACAGTCACCACTTTATGTGCTGAACAACAAAGTAAAGAATATTGTAGCTTCACTTGATCACTCAATAAACAGTAAACTGAAAAACAATAAAGCTCTCAATGAAAACAATGATTAACAACTCAATGATCGTCTTTGAAGAATATTCGAGTGCTAATAAGAGCTTCAGATTGTTCAGAGTAAATAGATGGCAGAGCTTTCCTTTGACGAAACAGATTTTGGGTAATCTTTCTAGGCAAACTGTTTCTGGGTAATCTTTCTAGGCAGATTGTTTGATTCACTGTTTCATTTACTGTCTGCACAGTCTTGATAGATTTCCAAAAAATATTCCCAAAACAACAAGATCTTCGACAACATACTATATTTTGCATTCTCCTTCTATTTTGAGTAGATTGTAACCTTTTTGAAGAATCAATGCCAACCTGTTTGAATAATGAAGATTCTGCAATCTTTCTAAAAGACAATCGTTGCATGTTAGATTTTGAAATAATGTTTCTAATTTGAGAAACACAGTCTATATTTGAAAAAGAAACCATTATGAAAAAGATCTCAGAAAGGATGGCAAGGAAATCAGTTAGATATTATTTAAAAACATAAAGAAGGCAACATGCCTTTTGAAGAGAAAAAGAGTTTTTCGAAAACATGTTGCAATAAAAGAAATGTTTTGAAATAAGAAAACGTGTCATATGATTCCAAAAACAATACAGACCGTTATTCAAAATAATTCCTAGTTGTTTTATTTTCCAAAATAAAAATATCAAAATTTCTTATATAATGCAGATTGTTATTCTTCTTTCAAGTTATTCAATTATTCATCTTTCAAAATATTTCTTGCAATGATTTTATTTCCAAAATAAAAATGGTGGAATTTCTTGACAAGCATTATTCCAAAAGCTGAAGAAGGTAAATTCCTTAAATTACACAGGATTCTGGATTTGCATCAAACATTGCCAATTAGACCCAAATCCTAACAATCTCCCCCTTTGGCATTGTTTGGTGCAAAACCTTCACAGACAGAGTAACAAGTCATTCAGATCAATTAGCATATGCAATTAATCAAAGGAAAATTATGAAAATCACATTTCACATTAAGATACTATAACAAACATCAGATTGTCAACATCAAAGGCAACAACAAACAGAGACAGACAAGAACCAGACAGAACACAAAGTAGTACACGCGGATTGACCTATTTACTACTTACAGGCAACAACTACTCCTACACTACACCATTGCCACTCCTACACCATTCTCCCCCTTTTTGCCCAAGCAATGCAAAGCTATTTGTCTTCTTCAAGTTGATTAAGGATGGAGTGATGTGATGTTGTTCAGCCGAAAGAAACGCAAGACAAGTCTTCAAATAGCCAATGTAACTTTGATGATCTGTCATGGTAGCAAGAGCATCAGCAGAGGTGGATGTGTGAATATCAATCGGCCACTCCCCCTCAATGTCAAGCATGTGGGACCCTTCAAAAGTCTTTCATAAAATGCAAATCTCCCCCTAAATTGGTGTCTGTTAGGTGGGAGGAATTTGAACCTTGTATTTTGTGGTCAGATATGTTGTGATGGTGTAGGGTAACAATAATTTTTTGTAGCTTGACAAAGATTCAACATTCTTGATGGTGGAATTGAACATAATCTGTCCCATGTTAATTGGATGAGCCGTGCTAATAGCATTGCTAAGGATTGCTCGGTCATGAAAAACAGTGGACCCATGAGTGGATGGCATCCAAACAGAGGTGGACAAACGAGACAAGAGAAAGTGCTTAGTTGACAGAGAGGAGACCTTGATTCCTTCGGCCTTGGGCCAAGTTGATCCGGGATTTCCAGTCAATACCTTGGCCACATCATCCATATCAACATCTAAGGCAAATGGATGAAGAGGATCACATTCGACTTCATGGAAACTAAAAAATTAGTTGAGATCAGAGGGTGAAAAGGAGACAACTCTCCCTTGGACATAGTTTACATGAAACTAGGGAGATGATGGATCAATAATTGCTGGAGACAAGTTGGCATAAAATTCCTTCACAAGTGATGGTGAGAAAAACGAGTGAAAAGTGATAGATTGAAGAAGATGTTGGGCTTCCAACAGTGGAGAGAGTCCAGCCTTCACAAAGTTTGCCTGATGGATATTGCGCTCAACAAGAAAGGTCTTAGATCTCAATTGTGACCATAAGGCCTTTTTGGCAAGGTCGAAAAATAGAGGGGTTTTTGCATCTTTGGCACAAATGGAGGTTCGTTGAGACGTCTGAGGAGCAGAGGAAGGTCGAGGGTTAGGGGAGGCCGAATTTTCGTAGCCAAGGTCTTTATACGTCTCACCTTAGGAGATTGAGACGAATGAGCGGTAGGAGGAATAGAGGTCCCCTGTTCTACTCCAAGTTGTGTTGCTTCCAGGTTTGAAGAACCCATTGCAGGGGGTCGAGAGGATTGATCAATAGAGGAAGTGCCCTTACCAATGGAAGGTGTTGGAGGACGGTACAGGTGCCTGAGACATTTTTTCCAAAACTTTGGCCAGAGGGACTTCATCATCAGAGAATCGAATTCGATGTGAACAAGAACTTGACGAACATATTTTCGAGCAAAGTTTTTGAACCTTCCTTGTTTCGGAGCGAATTCATCAGAGAAACGCAACGAAGGTGCAGACTGATGCTCAGATTTCAATTGAGAGAACACCACGATGATCGATGGAGACAATTGCAACACGAAACAAAGGATCTCTTTGGACTTAATGTGTTGTGTGAACAGGGAATAGAGAGTGAGGTGAAACGATACCCTTATCTTGGAAATATATGACATTCCATGAAATGAAGTGAATTGAATGAGAGTCGTCATAGAGGTAGAACGGTGCAGGAGTAAAATTGCTCAAACCCAAAAAAATAGAGAAAATAAAAAAAATAAAAAAATAAAGATAATATACATAACTATATAAAAGTATATTTAATTTTAAATGAAAGGCTACAACTACTTAAGGCAGATTTCAAGTAATGCTCGTAATTTTTTGAACCGAACATCATCAAAAGGTTTGGTGATGATATCAGCTAACTGATTTTTAGTTATCACGTGTTTGAGTGTAATAGTGTTGTTTTCAACAAGTTCCCTAATGAAATGATACCTCAGGTCAATGTGTTTGGTTCGAGAGTGTTGGACTGGATTTTTAAAGATGTCAGTTACCCTTTAATGTCACAGTAGTATCATAGTCCTATTTTTAATTCCATAATCAGATAGCATCTATTTCATCCAGAGAAGTTGAGCACAGCAGCTACCGGCTGCTATGTATTCAGCTTGAGCTATAAACAATGAAATATTGTTTTACTTCTTGCTCATCCATGCAACCAAATTATTTTCAACATAAAAGCAACCTCCTGATGTGCTTTTTCTGTCATCAATATTTTCAGCCCAATCAACATCACTAAATCCTACAAGGTCAAAATTACTATCTATAATCATCCAAATTCCATATTCAGTAGTTCCACTAACATATCTGATGATTCTTTTAAGAACTGCTAAATGGAATTCTTTAGGAGTAGCTTGATAACGCGTACATACCCCTACACCATAACTAAGATCTGGACGACTAACGGTTAGGTATAAGAGACTTCCTATCATGCTTCTATAAAGACTTTGGTCAACTTCCTTTCCGTCAATATTTTGGGATAGCTTAGATCTAGTACTTATAGGTGTTCTCATATGCTTAGCATTACCTAATCCAAATTTCTTAACTAAGTTTCGAACATATTTGGTTTGAGATACAAACGTAACTTCAGAACTTTGTTTGATTTGCAATCCAAGAAAGTAGTTCAATTCACTAACCATGCTCATTTCAAACTCATCTTTCATCAATTTAGCAAAATTGTTAGATAGTTCTGGTGAAGTAGAACCAAAAACAATATCATCAACATATATTTGTGCAATAACAAGATGAGTATCACCAATTTTAAGAAATAAAGTTTTATCCACCGTACCTCTACTATATCCATTGTTGACGAGGAAGTTGTGAGTCTCTCATACCAAGCTCGAGGTACTTGTTTAAGACCATAAAGAGCCTTTTTCAATAGGTACACATGATCAGGATGATTGTTGTCTTTGAATCCTTTAGGTTGTTCCACAAAGACTTCTTCATGTAAATATCCATTCAAGAATGCGCTCTTAACGTCCATTTGATGAAGTTTGAAGTTCAGAGAAATCGACTCAAGGTGAGCCACGGGGACAAACGTCTCGTCAAAGTCTATTCCTTCAACTTGAGTATATTCTTGAGCAACAAAACTTGCTTTATTTCTAGTGATGTTACCATGTTCATCTGTTTTATTCTTAAAAATCTATTTAGTCCCTATGACATTTACATCAAGTGGTCTTGGAACTAATTCCCAGACCTGGCTTCTTTCAAACTATTCTAACTCTTCTTGCATGGCCACTATCCAATTTGCATCAAAAACAAATTCTTTCACATTCTTAGGTTCACTCATTGAAGTGAAGCATGCGAATCTTACCATTTCTCTATAATTATTTCACAGAATGTTTATGGACTATCTCCCTTGGTGCAGGTCACCACTCATTAGTTCAGCAGGATGATTTAATTGCACCCTGGATGACAGTTCTTTAATTTGATGTATTTCTGAAATTTCTGGGTTGCTGTCGAGTTCTCTGTGTTATAGACTATTGCAATAAACTGTAGAGAAGTTTGAGAATTCTGAAAGTAGTGATAAACTGGATAGATGAGTGTTTAGTTTTTTCTACTTGCCCAGCTGACATGGACCACAGACTGCAATCTAATTCAGAGTTGAGTTTTGGCAGTCCGCGAACAGCATCAATTCTATTGATGTTCTTAAGGGTTTTGAAGTTGATGTGTCCGAGCTTTTGATGCCAGAGTTTCATAGTGTTTAGGACAGCTTGTGACACTGTTTCAGCAGTGTCATGATGGACTTTTCAACCTGATAACAATTATCTATGGTTCTAATACCCTTCATGACTATTGTTCCTGAACTAGTGGTAATGTTGCATCCGTCCTTAGTGAAGTTAACCAATAGGTCTTCATCACACAATCGACTGATGCTAATCAGGTTTGCCTTTAATCCTTCAACAAATAGCACGTCCCTTAGTTTGGGTAGTCCAGCAACATTTAATGTTCCTCTTCCAATGACATTCCCTTTTCCTCCATCACCAAAGGTTATGTGATTATCTTCTCCTGCACAAAAAGAGGTTAAGAGATGTATGTTACCTGTCATGTGTTTCGAGCAACCACTATCTAGATACCATATCTCATTTGAGCACGTAGACAGTGCAGCATGGGCAATCAATGCTTTGTTATGAGTTTTAGGCACCCAACTCTAAACAATCTTAGTGAAAATCTTTTTGTTTTGTAGGAAATTCTATTGTAGATTGTGGCATTGCCTCCACTTGTGTCCCTTTCTGCCATAAAAGTAGCAGATTGGTTTTTAGATTCTTGTTGTGTCGTTCGATGGACAGAGGCGTGTTTTTGAGTTTGCAAGAGTCTTTAGGTTGATTTGTTTGCCTTGATCAACTTTAGTCTTGTATACGAGACCTCATTTCTCACTCGAGCTTTATCCATTTTCAAGCATTTCTTTCAGTCTTGCCTTTCTAGAATTAAGACGTTGAATAGTCTGTTCGGCATTGTCAAGTTTATTTGACAATTCATCAACCTTCCTGTCCTTCTTTTTGATTACTTCTTCTTGTGCTTTCAGAGATGCTTTCAGCATCCGAACCTGCTCCTTTAGTTCTTTGTTCTGGATATCAGCCTGCAACTATTTGTCATACATGAGTTCATAAGTGTTGTGAAAACCTTCAAAACTTACTTCATCTTCGCTTTCAGATTCCGCAGAGAAGGTTGCAACAAAATTTGCAGCATATGCATGAATTATTGAAGCTGTGAATGCCATGAAGTTGTTTGTAGCTCTTTCTCCTTCATCTTGACTATTATCCGAATCATCACTCCACGTCACATTCATAGATTTCTTTTTGAGAGTGTTTGCACATTTAGCTTGAATGTGTCCTAGCCCCCCACATCCATGACACTTTATATTTTTGAAACGATTTTTAGAATTTGGAGATTCCTTGGCAAATTTTCTGTTATCAGACCTGAATTTTGAAGATGAATTTTGTTTCATGTATTTTTTCAAAACTTTATTGGAGTTTCTTGTGATAAAGCGAACTCATCTTCCATGTTAAGCATCCTGGTTTTCGCCTGAAGCGCCATTCCTTTGTTTGTTTTCCAGTTCGGGAGACTTATTTCATTGGTCTGTAAAGATCCCACGAGTTCGTCAAGTCACATTTTGGTTAGGTTTTTTGCTTCTTCAATTGCTGCCACTTTTGCTGCGAACTTAGGAGGAAGAGATCTCAACACTTTTCTTACCGGTTTTTCATTTGAAAATTTTTCTTCCAGCAAGAAGGCTTGATTTGCAATGTCGCGTAACTTACTTTTGAAACTAAAAATATTTTCATGATATTCTATTTTTAACATTTCAAATTGTCAAGTCAGCAACTGTAGTTTAGAAATGCGAACTGCATTTGTACCTTCATAGGTTGTCTGCAAGGTTTCCCAAACATCCTTTGCAGATTCGCATGTGGCGATAAGTTTGAACTGTTCCGTATCAACTGCATTAAAAATAGAGTTGAGGGCCTTTGAATTTGCCTAGTACAATTTTTTGTCATCCTCGAACTATTCAGACTTTGGTTTGACACCAGAACTGTGATCTGAGATAGGAGCTGACCAGCCGTCTTCAACTGCTCTCCAAGCCATCTCATCCACAAATTGAATGAATATATGCATCTTGGTCTTCCAGTAAGTGTAATTGCCTTCATCAAGAAGTGGAGGTCTAGAAATAGATCCTCCTTCCTTGGGATGATGCTTCTCAGTGGAAGTGTGACTCATCCTTCCGCAGATTTCACCTGCCAAGTTAAAGGCTTCAAATGTGAAGGTGACACGCTCTGATACCAATTGAAATTGCTAGAGTCACTTGATCCAACAGGTTTCAGATGAACAACAATACACAAGAAACTGAAATAGCAAGCAGACAAACACACAGAATTGATTACGCAGTTTGGCAAAAACAACCTACGTCTGCGAGGCCTCGCCTAGTCCAAGAATCCACTATAGTTTGAAAGTTACACCAATACACAGTGAACACTTCAACCCACAAGAGTACACTTCAAACACTGGACTCTCAAGAAGACAACAATCATTCTTTATAGATAACTTTTAGCCACCACCTACAGTTACCACTGTATGTGTTGAATAGCAAAGTACAGAATACTACAACTTCATTTGATCACTCAACAAACAGTAAACTGAAAACAATAAAGCTCTCAATGAAAACAATAATTAACAACTCAATGATTGTCTTTGAAGAATATTCGAGTGATAATAAGAGCTTCTTCACTGTTCAAAATAAATAGATTGCAGAGCAAAGCTTTCCTTTGGCGAAATAGATTCTGGATAATCTTTCTAGGCAGACTGTTTGATTCACTGTCTCATCTACTGTCTGCACAGTCTTGATAGATTTTCAAAAAAACATTCCCAGAACAGCAGTGATCTTCGACAGCATACTATATTTTGCATTCTCCTTCTGTTTTGAGTAGTTTGTAACATTTTTGAAGAATCAATGCTGACCTGTTTGAATAAGGAAGATTTTGCAATCTTTCTAAAAGACAATCGTTGCACGTTAGATTTTGAAACAATGTTTTTGATTTGAGAAACACAGGCTATATGTGAAAAGGAAACCATTATGGAAAAGATCTCAGAAAGGTGTCAAGGGAATCAGTTAGATATTATTTTAAAACATAAAGAAGGTAGCATGCCTTTTGAAGAGAAAAAGACTATCCGAAAACATGTTGAAATAAAGGAAATGTTTTGAAAGAAAATTAGAACGTGTCATATGATTCCAAAAACAATGCAGACCGTTATTCAAAATAATTCCTAGTTGTTTTATTTTCCAAAACAGAAATATCGAGATTTCTTATATAATGCATACTGTTATTCTTCTTTCAAATTATTTCGTTGTTCATCTTTCAATGTAACACCCCCAGCTCCCCTTCTTTCTTTATCACATACGTCATAGGTGACGTGGTTGTCTCGTAGCTTGAGACGTCATTTCTTCTGAGTGAAGTCAGTCCTGCTTTCTATCTGAGAACTGGAGATATTACTTTTTCTTTTCCTCATTTATCTGTTAGTTTCAACAGTTCATATCCAAGGGATAAAATTTAAATACAATAATCTGAAAATATTGCTTCATTATCAGAGTTATGA
>JAJIYU010002346.1:0-30666 GCA_030144865.1 Tinospora cordifolia
ATTGTTTTACAAATTAAATATTTAAATAATATGAAAAGTCTAAATTCCATCCAATTAAATAGTATGCACATTTTCATTAATAATAACAAAATTCTTGCATCTAATGGATCCATACAAATCGGTGGCAAACAAGATGGGTCACCACATAATTTTTCATTGTGTTAGAGGTTATAATAATTATTTGTATAATAAAATAAATGTAATTAAGAATATTCAAATACTTTACATTCATTTAGAGATTATGATATTTAAATGACCGGGGTTACAAGAAATTTAAATTTTAGAAGTTATAGGTGGATGTATTCAATATATTTGTAGTGAGATTTACAATGTTTTTCAAAGCCTAAAATTGTGGAAGTTAAAAATAATAAAAATTAGGTAATTTTACATTTATTATTTTAGCTCTGTTTATAATCACATCTTATTTTTATTTTTAAATAAACACAAAATTTTTAATAATATTTCATATAGGAGAAAAAAAACTTCAGCCCAAACTACTTAAAATATTCTTTTATTATAATAGTTCATATATAGACTTTAGGACTTAATATATTTACATATGTTTATAACAATATCTATCATTTATAATGAAGTTTCTGGTTTTATTTACATTGCCTATGCCCTGATAGACTATTTTTGATAGGAATAATGTTTGACTATGAGAACCAAAAGAAAGTTTGGAATATTTTCATGTATTTAATCTATCATATTATGGTGAGAATATTTTAGATAGTTGTGGATAGAATTTTTGACCTAAAGTAACATTTAAAAGTTTATTATATAATTAACTTAGAAAAATAATTTTATTATTAATAGACTTAAAATAATAATTTTATAAAAAAATAAATGTTTGAATTTTTCTTTACACACTAGGTTTTAGACATTTCAAATAGATTTCCTAATTCACTTTTTAAATTTTTTATTTACACTTTAGAGAAATCTTAAGTTGTGTTTAGTTAGTAAAAAAAATTAAATTTTTCTTGAAAAAATTTTATTTTTTTATGTTTGATTGATAAAAATAGTAAAAAAATTGTAAAATATTTTATTGATCCCAATAATTTTTTTTTTACCAAAAATTTTTAAATTAAAAGGTGAGGAAATAAAATTTTTTCATCACAATTTTTTATATTAATTTAAAAAATAATCGTGTGTACTTAACTTTGATTAAATTTCATCCATCAAATAAAACAATTTATATACATAAAGAAATGGATTTTTTGTCATCTAAACAAAAAAGAAAAAGGAAAGATCAGTCCGTTCTTCACGCGCACCCCCAAACGCCCCTTTCTGGTTTCGCCGGAGACAGACTGAGGAATCAATGGGAGCTCCGAAGCAGAAGTGGACATCGGAAGAGGAAGAAGCTCTTCGTGCCGGCGTCGCCAAGCACGGCACTGGTAAATGGAAGAACATCCAGAAAGATCCCGAGTTCGGCCACTGCCTCGCTGCTCGTTCCAACATCGATTTAAAGGTTTTTTTCTTTCGATTATCTTTCTTCGTTCTCGCATCAGGTTTCTCATTTTCTATTTGAAACTTCTGATCAATCTCTGTCGATCTTTGTGCCAATAAAACTTCATGAAAAAGGAGAGGAAAAGACACCGTGGGATTTTGTATTTGAATCTATTTTATGGTGATGTCTTTGGTTGAAAGCGTTATTCCTTTTTATTGTGATTTCTGTTGCGAAGTTTGAAACCTCCGGGAAAATGCTCTTCTTAGAGTCATGAAAATGCAAATGTTGGTAAATTGTCAAGTCTTAGCAAATTTGAAAGGTTGAAGAAGCACAATGAGATATATCTAGATTTTTTTCTTTCGAATTGATTGGTTACGGTGATTAGTAGGGAAAAAGAATTGTAAGCTCTGAACTTCGTTGCAGTCGCAGAAGCTTTATGTTTGTCAAATTCTATATATTAGCAGTGTTAATTTTCCTTTATGTGAGATTTACATCTTGTGGAATAGATAATAATCCATTTATCTCTAACAAAGCTTTTGGTGAACTTTCAAAGTGAAGGCTGTTCTAATGGGAAAACACAATTTTTATATCACAATTACGTAGAAGACATAACAGAGATGGCAATATGCACGATGAACTTTCCTTAAAATCTCGAATGATATAAATATAAGAAGACGGATAATGGGGCAATGAGAGAAGTGCAACAACAATATGATTGTGTAAGTTGATAGCATCAGATGAAAATTTGACAATAAGACCCAAATCTACGAGTTGTTCCTTAGATGAAAGACTTAATAAATAGATGTGGAATGGTGAAGCATTTCACTTCACAGCCTAGACAGACTCACTGCCAGCTGGAATGGAAATGGTTGTATAAGGTGAAAGGGACCATTAAATGAGGTTTACTATTAAGTGTAGTATGACACATTGCACCGAAGTTGAATATTTAAGAGGAAATCAAAACTTGATTTTTTCCCTTAGACATACGAGTCTCAATTGCAATTAGGAACTGCAAGAGGTAGAGTTGCCAGTACCAGGACTTTAATACAGTATAATTAGAAGAGATGTATGTATGTTATAACTTATAAGAAGGCGTTGAAGGAGACAGGCTCAAGGGTAATTGCTAATGCAACGTAGTTGCCTTGCTTATGTGGATTAGATTTTGGAGCAATAAAATAGAAGGGAATCCTTTTGCTCATCAACTTTCTGATGTTACAACTTTCTAATTTATTGTTAGATATGGTGGAAAATGCTTTATATATAGTTTTTGGAGTCTTACTATGCAACAATTTATGTCATGTCTTTTCATTCTTTAGGAATTAGCTTATTTGGAGCCGTAGAGACAATTTGAACTGGATATCAAAGTGAAAGTGAAGATGCTTTTGAAATTATTATGCAAAATAAAATTCACTAACTATTTTTCGCATAATTTTCATATAATCTCCATGAGCATGATAGGGGTGTGTAGAATGGGATGAGGATGACTCACCAACCTAATTGGCTTGATTTGAAACTCGCATGACAGATCAACTTTTTGCATAAAAAAGTTAAATTAGGTTTTATATCTTCAAACTCAAAATGTAATTTTGAGTTTCAGGTTGAAAATATTTAAATTCAATTACATTGAACCAACCCAATTGACAGTTAAATTATTTATGAGCTTTAATTTTAAACTTCTACTCTCCAGAAATAAATTCTTGATCTATCTAAACATCAGAACATAATTAGAACACATGTATGCACCCATGTTCATCTAATGGGGCCCCCATAATCCACTGGAAGGAGCCCCTAAGATCAGTGAGGCTTAGAATGTGGAGAAAAAGAAAAAGAGAGGGGCAGTAGTTCTTGTAGATTGGGAGAACTCCTTCACCCATTAAATGTTTACGTGGGACTATAGTGGTTAGGGATTTTTATAGTGCTTTCCTCTTCTATTAGGATTATTCATGAGTTGAAGTGGTTTGAATTTTTGCCAATTCCTCATTCAAACCAATCAAGTTGAAAAGTGCAAACTCAGTGCGGAACGGGAGAATGGAGAACGGGAAACGGAGAAATGGGAGAATGGGGAACGGAACACCGGAAACGGAGAATGCGGAGCGGGGAGCGAAAAATGGAGAATGGGGTACGGAGAGTCAGAAACGGAGATTGAGAAACAAAGGACCGGGAATGGTGGAAGGAACCAGGGACCCGAACATGAGAGAAGATGGAATGAAAGGAAGTAGAGCTCTCACTCGACTCTAGTCGGAGGAACAATGGAATAGTTCGTTGGGAAGGAAAATGAATGGATGGAAGTTAGAAGATGAAGAAAACGTTCCAAGCACCAAGGGAAGGGGACGCATGGAAGCGAGAACGGTCTTTCTCGAAACAGTCTCCACATTTGGAAATTATTCTCTTTTGACTCCAACTTCAAGACCTTTAAGGTAGAGGTGGCAACACCAAACGAGCGATTTCATTATTCAAGAGTTGACCTTCAACGCCACCTACGTACTATCACTCTCGAAGGCTAATATCCCTTAGTTTTCTGCTGAAGTGAATAACGCTACTGGTGTTTCGAAAAAGGACGAATTTAAGTGTGTTAAACGCTTGGGAACTTATACTGTATTTATTGAAATCTTGACTAACCGACGTGGACGATTTATGAAGCTGTCAAAGTTGGTGAAATGAGCGTTCCAGACCATTTATATCCCAGAAAACCTTAATACGTGGAACGATTTGTTCAAGATATTGGAGGATATAACAAAGGAGATTCACAACGCAGTACCTATGGTGAAAACGAGGGCTTAGCTGAAGAAAATAGCTAGGGAGGAAGCGCAAGCATCAGCCACAAGCAGCTAGGAGGACCAAGCACTGGAAATAAGATAACCAATATGGAAGAGAAGCGAACAGGAAGAAAGTTCCCCCCTGAAAAAAGACATACGATCAACGAAAGTTAAGATCTTCCATAACTTCGACTTCTTTTCAGGCAGGAGATTGAGGAGGATATATCCCTTATCCTGGGTAGAGAACCCAACCTCACTATTTTAGACGTTGGCAGAGCAGTCTTGCAATGCAGGGATGGCCACGAAACTTCCAAGCTAATGGGCCTATCACAAGAAGGATTCCTAGTAGACATCTCTGTACATGAATGGTATGAGTTTGAGCTATGGGAGCAGCGGCAGATAGCCTGTAGAAATAGTTGGGTCGGGATTGAAGGAAGTTTGGCTGATAAGTGGATGCTGAGCTTCCTAGCGGAGGTTGCAGAGAGGTGTGGTGGGATGATGGATATCGCAGAGGATAACTTTCTAACAGATCAAGGAAGCTAGCAATTATGAAATTGAGAGGCCACGTATTGGGGCTTCTGTCGTTAGAATTGGAGATCTATGATGATGATGGTGTAACGGTGCTGAAGCTCATGGCCCTATAGAAGACATGAGGACCAGAGGTGGAAGAAGCAAGAAAAGTCGATCGGAGAAGAGCAAAGAACAAAGTTATGGCAATGGAGGGTTCCTGGTGAGCAGCGGCGACGGAGAAGGCGGAAGGCTCGAGAACGTACTAGCGATCAGAGTCGTCAGCTCGTCGACCAACGTCTGCTGGTGGTGGCCAGGAGTCAGGCGGCGGTCTTCGACGATGTACACATGCAAACGTTAGCATGAGAAGGAGAATCGTGTAACACTCCGACTCCCGAGCCCCATCGTCCACGCCATCTGACGTTCAAATTTTCTTTGATCAATAATCTTGAGCCGCCCGGAAGACGGGCCTGTGATACATTTCTTCTTCTTAAACCCAAATTCATGAGGGTTTCTGTATACAATAGTCTATGTACAAAATAATTCAAGGCATCATAAATAAAATCCTTTATTTATTCATACTAATTGAAATTTTACAATGAGAAAATAAATTCAGAAATGAATAAACAATTTGATTTGGGCCTATGTGCCCTACATTGAAATAAATAAAAATTTTTAATTAAAAAAACTTCCTCGTGAGCTGATTAATTTCCTGAAATGTGAAAAATAGGGGGTGAGCTAAAAAGCCCAGCGAATCATTCTATCTATTTAATTCATTATTTCAACCAAATAATACAAACATATCAAACACTTTCAGAGATTAATTCGATTGAAACAATATATTATTTTCGTTGTAAATTAGACCGGAAGGAATTAACCCTTCCAGATCTAGGGAGAGAGATCTTTTCTGAAACTCAAACCCTTCTCTGTGGAGTGGGATCACACTTGAAACCCAGTCTACTTTGGTGCCAAACCTGGCAGCCAGTCAAAAAGGCTGGTAACACACGCGGAGAGTATCCGTCCCCGTGCCGGTACGTGATTGAGATCTTTGTTTAATCTTAGTTATGTGTGCAATAGCATAGTAAATGAGCATTTCAACATTCAACGATACAACATGATCATTGACTTTCGATTTCTGATGTAGAAGATCGTACAAGACGCAACTACAGAGCATACTCTCTTGGTCATAAACAAATTATTAATAAATAGTAGCTCTAACAGTATAACATTCAAATTGATTTTCAGTTTCTGATGTAGAAGATTGTACAAGACGCAACTATAGAGCATACTCTCTTGGTCATAAGCAATATAATAATCAAGTAGTATAAATACAAGGGACAATAATAAAATCAAACTAATAAAACAAACAAGCATTATTTAAATCAAAATAATAAATTAAAAGAAAGGAAAAAAAATTCACATCGAGATCGCTTCCTAAAATCTTTGTAGCACTTCGTTGCTACTACCTCGCGAGCTATTTAGAATAGTTCAAGAAAAGAAGAACTAGGACTAAGGTTGCCAAGAAGGAGGCAAAGAGAGAGAGCAAGAGAAGTTTCAACTCTTGTTTTGGGATGAATGAAATGGTTAGAGTAGGGGGTTTATATAGAGTCTTATAGGGTTAGTTTCGTCATTTTTCGCCTTCCAAATTAGGAGAATTTCCATTTTTAGCTCGCTTTGGGTGGCTAGACAATTAGGGTTTTCGAATTAGGGATTTTTGCATTTTTTTTCGTCAAAATCAATGGCTAGAAAGTCGTTTCCTTTTGAGATCAACGACCAAAACTAAAGAAGAAAAAAAAACAACAATTTTTTTTATATGTAAAAGAGGGGGGGGGGGGGGCGGCTGAATTCACGCTCCCTGCACGAGTTTGTGCACATGGGCCTAAGGCCCATGCGCACGAAATTAATTTATATATATATATGTATATCAAGCCATATATAACTATTAAACCATATATATATCAAACCATATATATATATATATAAAACCATATATTAATATAATTTTAAAAAAACTATAACCATATAACTATAACTATTTTATCATTTAATTGCATATAACTGTTCAATAACTGGTTAATTAACTATCATCTATCAATTTATATATATCTATAACTATGTATCAATTTATTTTATATGCTTAGTATTAATATATATTAATCAATAAAAAATGAATATACTAATTAAATTAATTCTATATAATTACTACAACTTAATTAATCCTACTATATATTTAGTGTAAATAAATTAATATATATGCATGTGGTTATATAATGCCCACATATGTACTTCAACACCATTTAATTAATCAATTAAATTTTATGAGTTTATGTTAATTAATTCAAAATAATATATATACAAGCACCAATTAATAAAATGGCACAGGCTAATATATACATGTGTCTAAATCAATTAAATCGCATACAAAATAATTTGGGGTATTACAAAGCGTCATTCTGGACACATCTAGTGAGGAGGATGATGAATCTTTGGGTCGCTACCAGGGTAGGGAGGCAAGCAAAGCGGGTCTAACAAGCTTCGAACTAGAAGGTGGGCCTGAAATGCAGTTAGCTGGAAATCTGGAATGAGAGGTGGGCTTGCCTAAAGATACTCGGGGGCCCAGCAACCCAACAGGGGCACCGATTTTCACATACTCAAGGAGTAAAGGCACACCTGACCAACAAAACAAATGGATCGAGATGACGAGTGCGGAGAGGAGTAAAGGTAGGGATGTAGTGATCGAGAAGTCTGATGTTGACTCGGATGGGCCGTCGGGAGGAGCAGGTACAAAGGGGATATCGAAGTCCCGTTTGAACCTAGGAAGCATGGAAGAGGAAGCTGAACTCAAAAATTTGGAGGCCTTTTCATAGCATGATAAGATATGCTCTGGTTTCCAAATTTTGTCTCTCTCTGATGGCGCAGGTTGTTCCAATGCTCATCAGGAGCTCACCAAGCCCCAACCACAAGTCGAGGACCAAGGGGAAGATAATAAGACGCCTTCCCATCAAAGTATGTCAGAGGAACTGCCAGAGGACGAAGGAGAAAGAGAGAGGTGAGTGGCATGTTTCCTCCATGGGATAAACCTTCAACTGCTACAGTTGGTAGAGACGAGGAGTCATCCTAGGCCGGCAATAAGGCTATGTGGTTTAGATGCAGATCCTTTCCTGGAATATAAGAGGATGCGGATCTACCAGGAAGGTTGACCTCATCCGACAAACGATCCTTGATGCCAAGCCTAATATCATTGCCCTACAGGAGACCAAGAAGTCCACTTGGCCAGTGGACCTGATAGCTAAACTGTGGAGACGTCGATTCCTTAACTGGGTATGCCTCCTAGCCTCGGGGACGGGCAGGGGCATCTTTATTGCATGGGACACTAGAATCTTTGAAGTAATTGACAAATTCGAGGGGTGGGTCTCCCTATCGGTCAAGTTGAAAAGCCCAGGGTACAATGACTGGTGGTTTATAGCGGTATATGGACCGTGTTTGAGCAGCGAAAGATTGGAATTCTGGGACGAACTAGCCGCTCTCTCGTCACTTCTGTCTGGGCTGTGGTGCATCGGAGGCGACTTCAATGCTATTAGGAGACCAGAGGAAAAACTCTACGGAGAAGTAACAACTTTATCCACGACCCAGTTTGATGACTTGGTCAATGAATTGCAGCTGAGGAACATTGATTTGAAAAATGCAAAGTATACCTGGACCAATAATAGGGAACAGGTGACCTTATCCAGACTGGACAGATTTCTAGTTAATCCCTCGTGGGACACCATGTTTTCACTCTCTTCCCACTACACCATGCCAAGAACAACTTCGGATTACTGGCCCATCGTCCTCGACTCCCAGCCTGTGGAATGGGGCCCCGCTTCTTTTAGATTCGTGCATGAATGGATGGACAGGATGGATTTCCAGGAAAATTTGTAGAGGTGGTGGAATAAACTTGCGGAATTCCAGTGGCAAGGGTATAGGTTCATGTAGAAACTCAAAATTTGAAAATGGACCTGCGAGGGTGGAGCAGAAATTTCTATTTCGAAGACTGTCGTGAGCAGGCTAGGCTAATGAAGAAACTTTAAGAGATCGATGAACAAATAAAGTTATCCGAAAATTCCAGTGACAAGAGAGAGGAAAGGGCTTCCCTTCTGTCTCAACTGTGCCTGATAGATCTCCAAATTGAAAGGGTTGCTCGCTAGAAGGCCCGTATCAAATGGACAAGGGAAGGAGATGTCAACTCGAAATTCTTCCATCGAATTCTCTCTATGAGAAGGACTCGCGCTGTTATCACAAAGCTAGAAGTCGAAGGAGGCATAGTAGTAGAGTCAATGGCAGAAATCGAGGATCACATCCTATCGTATTTCTCCCATTCATACTTTGAACCCAATACATCAAAATGGATTGTTGATGGTGTTGACTTAAGACCTATCTCAGAAGATCAGAGCCAATGGCTGGAACGGGCATTCTCGGAGGATGAAGTTAGAGATGCAATATTCCATTGCGATGGGGAAAAGGCTCCAGGGCCGGATGGCTTCTCCATGATGTTCTATCAAAAAAACTGGGTAGTACTTCGCCAAGATGTGCTTAGTGCGGTGAATGAATTCCACAGCTCCGACATTATCAACAGATGTACACACGAGACTTATATCCAGCTTATCCCCAAGAAAAACAGCTCCAAGAAAGTTGAAGAATTCTGGCCCATAAGCTTGGTTACCAGTCTCTACAAGATAATTGCCAAAGTTTTGATGAAAAGATTAAAGGAAGTTATTAAAGACACAATAGCAGAATCCTGGCTGGGATTCGTTAAGGACAGACACATCTTGGATGCGGTGCTTATAGCAAATAAAGCTGTCGAAGATTATAGGGACAACCACGAAGAGGGTTTAGTAGTGAAGATCGACTTCTCAAAGGCCTATGATTCGGCCAGATGACACTACCTCTTCTATGTCCTGAAAAAAAAAAGGGTTTTGGTACCAAATGGCGCAATTGGATTTTGGGTTGTATATCCACAACCTCCTACTCGATCATTGTCAACGGCAGACCAAGGGGGAAGATAAAGGCTTACAGGGGTCTGAGATAAGCCGATCCTCTCTCTCCATTCTTACATATTTTGGCAGTAGACGACCTCTAAGGTATCTTGCAGAAGGTAGAAGCCCATGGATTACGATGGTTGGAGGTGGGGGCGAACAAAACCAATCTCTTGAATCTCCTTAATGCTGATGATTCTCTCTTCTTTCTCGATAATGATAAGCACAGTTGCAAAATGCTTAGGGGAGTCCTCGAAAGCTTCTCCTTAATCTCAGGCTTAAAAATCAACTTCCACAAGAGTCAGATTGCAGGCATCAATCTGACAAGGTCGGATCTCTTTAACGCAAAACGCATTCTGAAGATTTCTGCAGGCTGCTGGCCTATGAAATACCTGGGCCTTCCATTAGTAGGGAATTGTAAAAGAATTGCCTTCTGGGACCTTGTAGTTCAAACAGTCAAGTGCCGCATTGAGGGATGGAAAGGTAGCTATTTGTCAAGAGGGGGTAGACTGCTCCTTGCTAAGACAGTTTTGGAAGCATCACCATCGTACTACATGTCTATATTCCAAATGCTAGTAACTTTTAGAAACGAGATTGAGAGGTGCATCAGAAAGTGCTTTTGGAAATCTGAAAGCGCAGAGAAACCCTAGTTCCTGGTTGGATGGAAAAAAGTTTGTATTCAAAAGGACAGAGGAGGACTGGGTGTGGGAAACATGGAATTCAGAAACTTGGCCCTATCTGCAAAATGGTTATGGAGATTCTCGACGGAGCAAGATTCCCTATGGAGAGGGGTTATTAGCAGCATCCATGGGACCTCACAGAATGATATGACAGCAGAGCTTAAGAATAGGACAATAGGAAGGTCCCGCTGGAAGTCTATTTTTTCGATTTACCCCAGGTTCTTGAGACAAATTCAATGGAGACTGGGCAATGGCATGAAAATTTTGGCATGGGAAGATATGTGGAGGGGACAACGACCCTTGAAAGAAGATTATCCTAGGCTGTATAGGTTGACTTTACATCCGGAGGTCACCTTGTCTCAGATGAAGAGCAATGCTATGGAAAACCTTCATACTAATTCCTGTTGCAACTTTAACTTTAGGAGAGCTCTGAAGGAAGAGGAAATTGATTAACTTACTGACATGATACAGAGGCTGGATCAAGTGCCGTTCGTGGATAGAGAGGACTCCTGGACATGGAAAGGAGAAGACAGTTGAACCTTCTTCGTTAAGTCCTGCTATGATGCTCTTTTGGGGTAGGATGGCACAGATCATGGAAACAAAGTTGAGAACAGATTTGAGATTGTATGGAAAACCTCGATCCCTGTGCAAAATAAAATTTTGGCTTGTCTTGTGACTTTAGGCAATTAAACTGCTCAGTTCAATTGCAGTTAAAAATGCCTAATAGATATATTTTTCCTTCTTGGTGTTGTTTGTGCAGGAACGCTGAGGACGATGTACTCCACCTTTTGGGGCATTGTGGGACTCTGACAGCTGTATGGGAAGTGTAGCGCAATCTACCGCCGGCATTACCTCTTCCGTTAGAGGATGTCCTCACTATCTCCGGTCTGGATTCGACTCCGCAAAGACTGAAGCAATACTGGTTGTTGATTAGATTTGCAGTTTGGACAGCTATTTGGGAAAATAGGAATAGTTGTATATTTAGGAACTTAGTGGTTGATATTAGCAATATTGTACAAAGTACCATCTATCTTTTTGCAATTTGGGTTTCTAATTCTAAATGGGGAGGTGGGTATTCTCTTGGGGACTGGATGAAGGGGTGGCCCTCAATTTTGTAACTCTTCATGTAATGTTTGCCTTGTTTTGTTTGGAGACCTCGTCCACTTATCTATTATTATAAATAAAATTTCTAGTTTCTACTTCAAAAAAAAAAAAAAAAAGAAAATTTTTTTTTCTGACCTTGAAGGGTCCCAAACCCAAATTACTAACTTTGTGTTGATTTGAGTTGGATTTATAGAAATTAAACTTTCATGGTCTATGGATTTTAATTGCTATCTTATAAAACTATTTCCAAGCCAAATGTGAGTATTATAATAGTTCCATTAGATTTTTCTTATTTTTGTTATGATATTTTAAGCAACTCAACTAGTCATTGGTATTTGCATTGCAGTGCCTAACTGCCTATCTAAAGTTATGATGTTGTGTTACTTGAATCCTGTTTTTTTCATTCAATTCTATTTGGAATTTGAAGACATGGCTTCAAAATGGAATTGAATGTAGGAACAGGATTCTCTAACTGGCTTTGTTTCTTTCGTACATGGCTTTGGAGATATTCATCTAGCGACTACGTGCATAATTCACTTATGTTGCAGTTGTCTACTTCACAGAATATCATAATTAGGATGCATGACCATTAGTTTTTCTTTTACTATATTTGAATGGAGTCACCTTTAAAGCTTTAAGCTTGGTATCTGTGTCTTGAACTGGGTCCGTTCCTGCTGACCTGATTTTTGTAGATTTTTGTCTTGATGTTACAGGAATCATTTAATCAAGTGCCTCTTAATTTCAATGAAATGTTGCCTTAAAGACAGAACGACCATGTCATTTCATTAAAAGAAGATGGTTAATCTTTGATTTGAATCTGTGTTTTCTTTGTATTCTTTTCATGTTCATGAGATTGTCACCTTTAACTTTTGGAACCATTTAAATGCTTTTGATATTGGTTGTCAATGTCATAAATGGCCAACTTATGACTGCAGTTAATGAAGTGGTTGTGCTTACACTAGCATTTGTTGACTGTGTGTTGTCATGAGGAATCCAGCTTCCTTGGATTTGAAATAGCTACATGCTGTTTTCAAATAATGATTATATATGCTACAAATTTTCTCATTTGGTTTTGCATACCCAGGACAAATGGCGGAATATGAGTGTTAGTGCCAGTGGTCAGGGATCCAGGGATAAACTAAGGGCTCCAAAGTTAAAGGCCCTCCCAGCTCCATCATCCACTACTCAAACTCCTGCTCCAGTTGTGAAGGATGCTTTGGCAGATGCTGTCACAGACACTTCAAAGAGTGCAGTAGATGGAAAAAACACTTCTCGGTATGACTCCATTGTTTCCTACAGGTGTATGCACTACACACTACTTCTTGGGGGTTTTCAAGAGAACCAATTATAAGTTTTCCCTGAATTTGGGGTGTTGAAATTCTTTTTTATTTTTCTGACTAGTTGAAAATTTAATTTTAAAAATTAAAATTCATGTAAGTGCACATGTCGGTTGTCTCACATGGAATTGAAGCGGCGAGGGAAGCATTGCCTTATGAGGATCAGTGCTGATTATTAGAAATGATTGAATCTAATTGTATTTGGAAAATAAGAAATTGTGGCTGATTAATTAGCAAAATCAAATTTCAAATACTAACATTAAACCTAATGCCACAAATGTAGAAAGAAGAACCGAAAATAAGAACATGGAATTTGGTTAGGAGCTTAAGACACTAGGGTGGTGTTTTTGCTTTTCGACATGCATGGTTTTCCAATTTAATGATAAAAGTGATATGATTGATCTAATTGAAAGGTGAATGACTCAAAGATATTTTTGTGTACTTTTTTTCAACCAACGCCGAAGGTTTTCCAAAATGTCAACCCACAATCCCTCTTTGAGAGTTATAACAATTAGAAAGCCATTATATTCTATCAAAATTCTAATTAAACCACATAGATCGTGGGGCTATATCTCTCTATTCTATGCATGGTTCAAAAGTTCCTTGAAATTTGATAAACTTTCATGAATTATATCTCTTTCTTTTTACTATCAAAGTGGGAGGTGGATGTGAGATAAAAGTAATGAAAGTTTCCTAAAACAAGTTGACATAGTTCAAAAAATTTGACATTTTTCAATAAAATTTTTATTCTTTTAAAGTAAGGATGCTTAAATTTGGAAAAAATTAATAAAATTTAATAAAATTAGGTGCAAATTCGATATAGAAGTAAAAAAAAGTTACAAGAAATACTAATAATTAATATTATTTTTAACTACATCAACCAACAGAACCCTCAAGCACATTGCTATCCTGCTTTCTAATTGGGCACCATGCAGTGCCCCCAATTCCCATGCCCTACTGACACAGAAACAGAAGAGTCTTGGTAATAATGCTGAATCTCTTTTGAAAGATGTTCCACATTTTCCAGAATGGTCCCATCATCTTTCTTCGACTTTGAGATAGCATTGGTCATTTATCTGTCATTCATCAGTTTTGAAAAATACTTTTGAGTTGGCATTATCTTGTTGCTACTTTGTGGCTCTACACATGTGAAGAGCATCCAATCCTCCTTTAGACATATCTTCTAGTATTCTGCCTTGGCAACAACCTTGGTCCGAAACATGAAATCATCCCACTCTGGCCCCTTTGCCAAGTCAACTTCGAGAATGATGGCCTCTAAAGCTTTTTCTGCACCAGGTTTATTATCACTTTCCTTGCCCCATTTCTTAAGTTCCAACTCTCTAATAATTGCATTAGAGTTGCTCATATAGTAGGTTAGTGAGTTCACAATGTGCCTTCTCACACCCTCCCTCCACACACACCCACAAACCATCTAAGGGTCACAAGTGGAGCTCAAACCCAGGAAGCTCAGCCGTTAACAAGGATCTCTGTCCTCTATTGGTGGAGCCACTAACACCTGATAGCCACGCCTATCCTCCCCATTGCCTCTTGATCTTGATCGACATAGTGAATTCACTAATTGAGGCAACTGTAATTTCCATTGATATGAAATCCCACGTTAACAGCAGGCTGCCTACGGATCCAGTCGACAACAGATAAACCCTTTCCTTTGATCTTGACTGCCAGTGTGTCCAAATCAAATCTTGATTCACCTGTTGCTTCTTGACCTCTTTGAACGCTAAAAGGTAAGGATTAATCTTACTGATTTTTCATTGAGTGTCATATTTCTTGTCTAAAATGCTGCAATCCCTAACATTCCATGAGGGAATGTTCATGATCACAACAAGAAGCCCGCACTATACAGCTGCTCGACAAACCGAAGAAGATATTGCTAGCATCCATCATTTGCCATTGTCCCTGCAACGAAACCTATGTTTCCACCACAAATGTTCACCAATGAAATCTTCATTGGTTCAAAGAAAGCAACCACCTTCTCCCTTGTTGATTGATTGCGGCTTTTATCTCTGTCAAGTAGAAAGTGCACCTTGGACTTACGCTTGCATGATTCATACTTATTCTCCGGTTTATTAACTATCCAATCCGGAGCAGTGGCATTGACAATTTCTTGTTTTTAGGAACCATGTTTGGGTTATCTACTTGGGTTGTGCCAAACACTGCATCCACATTTTAGTCAAACATGTTTGGAAGATTGAAATCTCTAGTCTGCTCCTGTTGTAGTACTTCAGTTTTGGAAACAACTGCACTGACAAAGGAATTGCTTGCAAATTGAGATTATGATTTTGCTGCTAAAGAGTCCTTCACGGGTTCATCATTCATGATCTTGTTAGTGTAGCCGACCTTTGGCATGATTGTTCATCAACTAGTATGGTCCTTCATAATTGCAAAAGATCTTTCTGTCTCCGTATCAAGTTTATGCTTGTTATCTCTGTGATCCCTTCTACTGTAAATCCTGAACTCAACATGTCGCAGCATAATTTCAAAATGGCACTCTCTCCTTTAATTGTCCAAATGGCATAGGACTTTGGAGTCCATCTCTGTTCCATGTCATGCCATCATGTTGAATAAAGAGAGCTTTAAAAGCTCTTAAAGCTCTTCCAGGCTATTTACTAGGATTATAATAAATTAGAGAGCCCTTGTCTTCATTAAGCTAGTCATTTAGATGAAAATGAGTTAATGGAAATGCCTCTAACAGCCCAATCATTTGAGGGCCCGCGGTAACAAAATCTACTTTACACGGTTCATCAACTTTGGCATTAATATGTTCCAATCTCTTAATATGTTCCAATCTCCACAATGACTCTCTCTTCATAGTTACGCGTCAGTGGTAGGATCAACTCAGTTTATTGCCGTTTTTAGCACCCACATTTTTGTGGATTGTGGCCATTATTGTCTTCCCCAAGAGCAAATCTATATGTTGCTGTATAACATCTTTTTTAGTATGTTGACAAAGAGTTGTAGGGGTGACGATTGAGGCAACTTCTATATCTTGTACTGTGCAATGGTATTGTAGTCACCTTCACCGAGTGTCACTGCCAAGAATCAAGGTTGAAAAGTTGTACCTTTAGAATTGAATCACCTTCACTAACTGTCATGAACTTCATTAAGAATCTATTGGGCCATCCAATTACCTTCATTTTGGCGAAGTTGTATGAGAGGCTGGTGGTCATCATTGAATGGAATCGAGTAAAAATGGGGACACACCTTTGGCTAAGACAGCTTAAACTTGCTAGATTTCAAGAAGCTATTGGAACTCCTTGACTACAAAATGTCTAGATCCAACTATTGGAACTCCTTTGTCTAGATTCATTTTCTTTTTATGTGTTGGCTTGAATGTGCTGCTTGGATTGCAACTCTCCCTTGAATCTTGCATTTCGTGTACAAATGAGAGCCTTCGAGGAAAATTAACTATGATGTGCTGGTTGATCTTGCTTTGGATAACATTAGTTTTCAACTTTTTTGTGTTCATGGATCCTACCAAGTGTGACCTTTGACCAGGAGGCAGGAATATGAATCAAAATCAATTTGGTCTTGAAATGCAACTCATAAACCCTACATTATAAATTTATAAATTAGAACATTCTGGCCATCATCTTAACAGTGAAGAGAGGTCTCTAGTTTGTGACTTTATTCTTTTCGTATTTTTATCATTTTTTGGTTGATGCTATCAAGGAACTTATTAGTGATGTCTAACTTTTTCTTCTGGCAGGCAAAAGGAAGGCAAAGGACCTGAGAATCACAGTAGCAATCGGACAACTGCACTCTCATCAGGGTTTGTATTGATATCCCATTCATTCACTAACACCATGCTTGGAACTCTTGTAACTTGGAATAGAATTGACACTAAGAGCAACACTAAAGACCTTCCTATCCATGAAAATGGCCCACTGCATGATTGCCAGCTGTCTTGGACACATCCTAACACAAATCACGCTGGTTGCCCACCATTGCAGGTGCTGAGGAATGTTACATGCGCAACATGCTACCTCTTCTTCTGGGAAACTTTGTTTTTGACTTCAATGTGTGACCTCCAGGTCATAACGTAGCAACCTTAGCATTAAACATAATTAGTTAAAGAATTGGATTAAAATAGTGGAGGTGGAATAATTTCATCCAGCTCTCATCTTTTGATAAGAAATACAATAGTTGCACACAAGTTACAAGACAACCAATTTGGAAAGTAATTTATTTCACTATCGAAAGGTTTGGGCAACTATAACTGTTGCTTCTTCCCCTCCAACATTGAAAATATTCGTACACTTTTCTTGGTTCTAGACTCCCAATAGGTTGTGCATGATCTTTTTTGTAGTTCATTGAAACTTCTTTCTATACGTACATATATTCGTGTCCAAGTTACTTTTTGGCCAATTTACATAATATATTTCTTTCTTGTTGATTCTTTTTGGTTATATCCACATCGTTTAGTGTGCTCTCAACTCAAATACAGTTGTCCTAGCCTTTCATATAGTTTGATTTAGTGGATTCACATTATAGTTAATATGACAATGTTTTTCACTGTTTATTAGTTACATTACACTTACACAACCTTTTTCCTTTTATTAAGATTGCCTCTCTTGATTTTTGTTTACTTATTTTATTTTACTTTATTATTCTTTTTGTTTGTGTGATTCAGTGCTTGTGTTTGGGGAAGGGGGTTAGAGGATTGGTGTGGGATTTTGCTTCAGTCAATAACTTGATATTGTTGCCTTGTCTTACCAGGTACAATACAATGATTTTTGAAGCTCTTTCAACACTGAAAGATCCAAATGGATCAGATATTAGTGCCATCATTGGCTTTATTGAGGTTTGTTTGAACTCTCTTGATGCATTTATTGCTTTCTATATCTTTTTGATCTACATTGAAAATGTTTGGAAGCATTATAGCTGGCAATCGAGGTATTTGGGCATGGAACAAAAAGTTCAGTAATAATGTTTCAGCCGAAATAAGTGTGTAATTAAGATGTAATTATTGTGAATTTCTACATCCAATCATAAGATGTTAGTAAGAAAATAATCATTTCAAGGTTTTGACTCAGGATTGAAATGCGGTTGATGTTTTTACAACTAAATTTCTATCTATGTTTAAAATTTTCATTGTTCGTTTTATGAAAGATAGGGAGGGCGATGTGGAGGTTTCTCTAGAGTAAGGATTTGATTCTGAGACTTTTAGGAGTTGGAACTTGAAGTCAACGTTTAGCTTAAATAATGTTTTTGTTTCTCCTTGGAAGGGGAAACAGAAAAGGTGGAGGGAGTCATTTGCTGAAGTGGAATGCAGTGACTAGGTGGTGTTAGCTAGGGAGATTGGGAATTGGGAACTCGGTGTTTAGGAATTGGACTGTAGTAGAGAAGCAGTTGTGTAAATTGTGATGGAAGAGAAATTCTTTGTGGCCTACGGCGGTAATAGAGATGTTAGTTTATGGCTACCATTTTCTGTAGCCCCTGGAAGTATGTTCATTGTAACCTCCCGAGCTTTCTTCTTGTTGCTGGATTTAGAATTGGTAACACTTCCTTGTTCATTTTTGGGAAGATACTTAATGTGGTACTTCCAATTTCTCTCAGGTTTTACCGAACATTTTTGCCTAACAATACGTCCATATTGTCCAATCTCTGATTTCTGTACCCTGATCTATAATGACTCTCCTTGCTGGTTCCTTCACCTGGGAGGGACCCTTCTGATAGGGAGTGTCATGAGACACTTTCCTTCCTAGAGTTCCTGGCTTCCATTCAGCTTTTGAGTAACGATGATAGGATTTTATGGCCTATTGAACCTTCCTGCTCCTTTTCCTTTAACTCATTCTTCCATCATTTGCTTTGCATCCTTTGAGCCAAATAATTATCATTTTCCATCCAAATTCATTTGGAATGCACATGTTACCATGAAGCGAAATAATTGGTGTAGAACTAACAGTTGACGTAGCCATCACCTTTTTGTTGAGTGTGCTTTTGCAAAGAGGATTGGGCAAAAGTGGGCGACTTCATTAAGATGGGATTGTTTTCCATCTTTGTCTCACTTGTAGGCCTTTCCTATGGACATTTTTCTCGTAAATCTTATGACTATTGGTGAGTTGTAATCAGTGTTTTTGTTTGGTCTGGTATGGAAGGAGCGGAATAGTCATCAAAATTTTTTTATGACAAGGCTAATGCCTAAGAGAAGGTTTGGGATAATTTCTTGTATTTGGCCTCTCTTTGGTTTGGTACATGTAAGAGATCCAAAGGCTTTGGCCTGGGAGATTGGTTGAGAGGGTGGGAGCCAATTTTATTTTCCTTTTAATTGTCAATTGTTCTCCCTAGTTTGTTTTGGGAGTTATTATTGTACAGCCTCACTTACCAATCAACACATTTAGAATTTTTTTTGTCAAAAAAAAAAAGAGGTTTCAGCTAGATATTTAAGGTTTTAATTGGCGATATCTTCTTGAAATCAGTTGAACTCATGTATGGTTCTCCGAATATTGTTTTTTACTTTTTTCTAGTCCCTGTTCTACAATATTGGTTTTTTTCAAAACTTAGGAAGTAGAATATAGCTTAAATAATGACAGATGTTAAGGCTGGGTAGATAATTCTTCTTTCTTAATCTTCTTCTTCATCTTTGAAATTTTCACACCTTTGCATCTTTCTTTTTTAGACCCAAATTCTTTTACTTCAAGTTTCCCAAACTGCTTCCTCTTCTTTATTCAAACTAATTTTCATCTCCATTTCTCATTCTTCTCAACAGCTCCAATCCTGACATCTTTTGCAGAACAAGAACAGACATGTCATCCATTTGCACAAAGAAAAATTTCTCCTTTTCTAGAGCATGTGTGAGTTGGGCAAATTCCACGGTTCTCACAGGTTTATGAATGAGTATTAGATGTTTCATTTTGTCCTAGTGGTCGCTTGAAAATGATAATTAATTTGGAGGCATCTAGTAAACATTTCCTAAATTAGAAAAGTTTAAAATTTTTTTGTATAGATGCTAAAATTCTTAATTTTATTGTGATATAAACTAAAATTTAAATGTAAATAGATACTTCCAATACATAAAAGAACATCCATATATGACTTAACAAATCAATCTTAATAAGTGGTTGGTGAATTTGAAATGGTGGCTTATGGTTTTGATCCTATTTCTATATTTTGATTTTCAACGTTTTGGTAGCTTGCTTCAAGCCTATATTATTCAAGTGTGTTGGTAGTGCAACAGGGCACCTTGCTTAATTGATTATTTACTATTCAAATGTGTTGCTTTTTCATCTTACTACGTGGGATTTTAAGTAAAAGTTTTCTCCGAAAACTCTTTCAATGTATTTTTATATTTTAGTCTTATTTGTTTGTGAGTTTTTGTACTTTTTAAATCCTTTTTTTTTTTTTTTTTGAGAAAGAAACAACAATATATAAATAAGTGTGACAAGAAGTACATCCAGTTAGCTCACTCACCGTTGAGCATAAAGCTAAAACATAAGAACTTTCCTTTAGGAAATGCATCTCCTCCACCTTTAGTATTCATGCAGAGATGGATATCATGTTGTTCTATGGTGACATCGAAACCTAAGTAGCTGCCATGACTTTGATATTCTCCCGTATTACATCTGCCTTGAGCTTTCTATCGAACACCCTACTATTCGTCTCCAGGTGAATAGCCCATGAGTAAATATAGAAGCCAATCAAGCCTGTACCTCTCTCAACTTGGGAGTGGGATATAATATGTGAGAGATAGCGTGCTTCCCTGCATTTGCATGGGCCTATATCATTCGCCTAAGAAAACAAATCACCTACACTAAAAGATTTAAAGACACCACACTCAAAGAACAAATGGTTAATGCTCCTATGGGCAAGTAACCATCCAAAAAATTTTTAAAAACTCACCAAAATTTTGCACGTTTTATATTACATTTTCCATGCCGTTTGGTGGATTAAAAAATTAAAAAAACAAAAAAATTGGCCATTTTTTATTTTTAAACCTCATTTGTAGGTTTTTTTTTTTTTTGTTTTTTTTTTGTTTTTCATTTCCTTCTTTGTGTGTATGTATGTGCATATTTGGGTTTCAGTTTTAGGTGCTTGTGTGGGTTTGTGTGTTATTTCTTCAAGTGAGAGAACATATTGGTCCAGGCTATGTTATTTGAACTCAATTATGGGCGTCAAACATAGGTACAAACCTAGAGGTCTGACTCTTTATTTTTTATATATAAGGAAATGGGGACTTGATTATCTTATTTGTTGTTTTTTTATTACTTTATTTGCTTGTATATATTCATTTATTGTCATTTTTTGTCTTCCCTCTTAAGGGATTTTCACCTATTAGTTATTATTTTTTTAATTCCATTCTCTTCTTTTTATTGGAGGGCTTTTTATTGGTAATATTTTAAAATCTTAAGTGTTGGACACATTTACCTATGTTTCATACGTTCTATCATGAAAAATTGGACATGAGTATGTCAAGCTTAAATAAAGGGTTTGGGGCACATAGGTTGGGCTTTTTGTATGAAAATTTGATGACTCTTCATGAATTTCATGTTGATATGAAGAGTTTTTGGCTGTTTTTTTACTTTTTTTTTTATTAAAAGAAAATTCTTCTTTTTTTTTCTTTTTTCTTTTATTTTTTGGGCTTTTGCCTCCCCGTCATACATAATATAAATGCTTATTATATAAAAGGTGGAAATTGCTTGGGGTGTAAACTGTAAACAGGAAAAGAATTGCTTTCATTAGTAGTATCCCAAGGGAAAAAAAGTTATCTTAATGATCAAATTCTTTGAAAAAGGACTATGCTCATCATATTTTAATTTTTTTTAGCCGCCAGATAAGGGTTGCAAAAACCACTTAGACAAAAAGAGAAAACTGAAATTCATCTGTAAGATTGAAATAAAATTATAAGTCAAACTAAATACTAATTTAATTATGATTATTGTCAGTATATAATACGTTCTACTTGATCAAATCTATTATGGCATTACAAAGCGTAAGCCAGTTTTGAAGATATCTATCATTCATCAACATGTCATACTTCTTTCCTGGAGGACATCTATATGACATGCTAAAATATATGATAAAATGCAAAACTGTTACTAAAATAGTGGGTTGACTATAAGTTTGTATACTATGGATATGTTTTCTATCATAGTAGTCCTTTTTGAAAGGTATGAAAAACACTTCAATCTTTACTCAGGTGCAGAATTGTTTGATCTTTTTTTTTTTTTTAAAGAAACAATGAGCTTTATTAATGTGACAAAAACAAAGGCGAAGCTACAAGAGAGAGAGAGAGAGAGAGAGAGAGAGACCACCCCAACAATCCGGTCGCCCTCACCCGTTACAAAATGTTTTCCCAACCGTTCATCCACTCTAAAACGAAATACTCTTAAGGATATGGAACTACTGCTAATCCAGAAAGAAGCCAACGACATAGATTCCTCTCATATTTGAGATGGGAGGCAGCTCTTCTGTGCAAAAATCCTAGCATTGTGTTCTTTCCACAAACACTAGAGAACTGCTAAGCACACCACCACCTAATAAGCACGCTCCTTATGGCTAAATTCTTCTCAGAAAGGACAAACACTGAAAGGAATCTCTTGCTCGATCTACTCTGGGCTAATGTTGAAGATACTCCTCCATCTAGACCAAACAAAACTGGAAAAATGACATCTTAGGAAGAAATGGTCTAATGATTCTCCATTACTTTTACCCAGAGGGCACCATGAAGGAGATAAGCGATATCCTGGAAAGCGTCGTTGAATCATCTCCCGTGTATGGACTCTCCTCAAAGCTAGCTCCCATGCGAAAAACTTGATCTTTAGTATATTTTACACTCATATTTTTATTTATTTATTTATTTTTTATTTTTTGAGAAATACAGTTTATATATAAAGATGGATAGATGAAGACCTCTAGGGACAAGGTGTCTCCGAGGAACTACGACCTTAGGAGAATAGAGCTCTTAAAACTTCAATCTTCATATTTTAATTTTTAGCTGCCACATAAGGGTTGTACAAACCATTTAGAAAATTTATAGATATGTATTTGGACGGAAAAAAAAAAGGATAACTGAAATAAGATTGAAATAAAACTATAAATCAAACTAAATTCTAATTTAATTATGATTATTGTCAGTATATAATATGTTCTACTTGATCAAATCTATTACGATATTAGAAAGCACAAGCCAGTTTTGAAGATATCTATCAGTTGTCAATATGTCATACTTCTTTCCTGGAGGGCATCTATATGACACACTAAAATATATGATAAAATGCAAATCTGTTACTAAAATAGTAGGTTGACGATAATTTTGTATACTATGGATATGTTTTCTATCATAGTAGTCCTTTTTGAAAGGTATAAAAAACACTTCAATTTTTAATCTGGTGCAGAATTGTTTGATCTTTAATCTTTTTTTTTTTTTTTGGAAATAGAGACTATATATATATATAACACTTCAATTTTAATCTGGTGCAGAATTGTTTGATCTTTAATCTTTTTTTTTTTTTTTTTTGGAAATAGAGACTATATATATATATATATATATATATAAATAAAGCATTACAACAAGCTGAATGAGATATCCGGACTTGAACTACATATTGTAAAGATTGCAAAATGCTTCCCCCATTACATAACCATTTCCCAAAAGTAGATCCTATTCCTAATTTAGAGGGCGAGACCCAAGTAGCAAACAGAAGATTGGATCTTTCCCATAACATCCGATCTGATTTCCACCTATCCCAAAAAAAATCTGGCGTTTGTTTCTTCCCGTAGAGAATACCAAACTGCCGCCAAGATCACCTTCCAATCTTTTATCTTTTTTATACTCATAATTTCTTTTTTTTTTTTTTTTTTTTTTTTTTTGAGAAATATGGTCTATATATATAGATAGATAGATGAAGACCTCTAGGGACAAGGTGTCTCTGAGGAACTACAACCTTAGGAGAATAGAGCTCGTGAAACTTCAATCTTCATATTTTGATTTTGAGCGGCCACACAAGGGTTGCACAAGCCATTTAGAAAATTTATAGTTATGTATTTGGACAGAAAAAAATGGAAAACTGAAATTCATCTGTAAGATTGAAATAAAATTACAAGTCAAACTAAATACTAATTTAATTATGATTAATTGATTATTGTCAGTATATAATGTGTTCTACTAGATCAAATCTATTAGGAGATTACAAAGCATAAGCCAGTATTGAATTTATCTATCATTCGCCAATATGTTATACTTCTTTCATGGAGGGCCTCTATATATATATATGATAAAATTCGAAACTGTTACTAAAATAGTGGTTGAACTATAATTTTTTATACTATGGATATATTTTCTATCATAGTAGCCCTTTTTGAAAGGTGTAAAAAACTTCAATCTTTAATCTGGTGCAGGATTGTTTGATCGTTAATCTTTTTTATGCTCATAATTTCATTTTTTGAGAAATACAGTCTATAGTCTACACATATAGATGGATAGATAAAGACCTTAAGGGACAAGGAGTCTCTGAGGGACTACAACCTTCGGACAAAAGAGCTCTTAAACACCTAATCCCTAACACCATAACAAAGGGACAAATTACTTGGGCTTACCCATGTGATAAACAAAAGTAGGGCCTGCTCCCAAATCCTATTGCAGCTATTGCTCCAATTTTTTAAAGTTCTACTATCGCACTCAAACCAAATATACCATAAGTTAGCAAACTATAAATTTCCGATATACTTTAATTTTACTATTTTGGAAGGAGATTGGAAGCAAAAAGAGAGCTACTATTCAAAGAAGGAAGAGTGGAGTCTACAACACCAAAAACTCCATAGCCACTTCAGAAAAGTACACTCCTGGAAAATATGTTGAACAGTTTCCTCACTATTCTTGGAAAGGCGACAACAAGATGGAAAAATCATGAAACGTGGAAGTTTCTTTTGGAGAACATCAGCACGATTAAGTTCTACAGATCAACTACCAGCTCAATATCTTGATTTAAGAAACCAATGTACCCTAATGTAATTGGATTGATTGAAATTCTGGGTGCTGTCAGAAGACTGAGGAGAGATTGAAACTTCGATGAGAACCTAAATGAATTCCCAACCCAACAAATCCAATCCTTGGAACAATGAAGGTGGCAAGTATCAAGAAGTTGCAGCAAATGAGGCACTTCAAGAATAAAGTTATTGACAAATTTGTCCAAAGTTGACGGTTTGACTTTGGAACATTACCATCATGACCTGGGGATGTGACCAATAAAGGATGCAATAGGGGTAATGTGAAGGATTGAAGAGTGTAGATCTTAGGAAAAAGGTTATGAAGAGTGTCATTAGTCATTATCGCACAAAGTAGCTTCCTAAAAATGAATAATTTTATCATTACCTTGCTTAATTCCAAGGGCATTTGAAGATAAACATTATTGTGAATTTTAGAACTTCTTATGTTATCCTACAAACAATGCCTACTTTTGATAACCCTTGCCCACAAAGCATTCTTTTTAGTTTCCACGAGTAAACTTCCACAACCGTTTTTCCATGCTAAGCTTTGTTTCTTAAAGAGCAAATCACCAACAAATAAACCTTCATGAGCAATACTATTTTTGACCATACCCTACCTTATCCAATGAGAACCAGTCTCTTTATCTTCACTTTTCCAACAGATCATTTTTTTCAATAACCCGAGCTACTTGTTTTATCCACCAAATAGAAAGTACGCTTCTCACAGACTGAACCAACACCAATTGTAAAAGAAATTGTCCTAAATGTTTTATTTATTTACTATCTTTCCCACTTTGTGGATGTATCGAGCATCCAAAATGTGTGTATAAAAAGAGTTCGTATAACCTTTAAAATTGATATCAAAGGAGCCAAGTATCTTTTCTTGGGTGAAAAAGTCTTTTCCCACCATCTACTCTTCTACAAATTATATGAATAATTGAGTCCCATAAGGGCTTGCCTCCAATGGGCATACCAAGATAATTTAAGAGGCCAAAATGTAGTGCAATATGAAGTTTGGAGAATGTAATTTACTTATCACTTGATACTTTGTGAATGAAGTTTGAAATAAAAATTAGCGCATAGGTGCAATTGATTCTTTATTTTATTTATTTATTTTCTTAAGATGTATAAACTTTATGCTCTATTCTATGGAAATCTCTTCCTATGCTCTTCAAAATTGGTGACGTCGTCGAACCATGATCCTCTAAAACGCTCCTTTCCTTATCATTTTCTTACTGAACAGAGCAAAGGGTTTTGAAATGCACTAGTAAAACATAAGCTCCTTCTCTAATCTCTATTTCTTTTTAGATTATAGTATTTCCTATGCACTTATTGTACATTATAATTTGTATTATATTAATGATAAATATGTTTGATGAACATACACATCAAAGATGACCAGAAATTTCTCAAATAGGCTAATATCTTCCTAGAGGATGTTAATCTAGTCTGCCTTTTTTTTTTTTTTTTTTGAAAGAATTAATCTAGTCTGCGTATTGAACTTATATATATTGTTCTAAAACCAGAGGAAAAATGAATAATATATCTAACCATTTGTTAATATACCTAAAGCTTCTTTTTCGTTCGCTTTCCCACTTTTATGCATTACCTTTTCTATTTTCAATGTTAATGCAGCAAAAGCATGAGGTGCCACATAATTTCCGAAGGTTGTTAAGTTCAAAGTTGAGAAGGCTTGTTGGGCAGGAGAAACTCGAAAAGGTGAATGAGTTTCTTGACTTTTCTTTTATTCAATGAAAAAGAACATAGTGTATTTGAGCATTTTCCTTGTGGTCAACTTTTAAATGATGCAAGTTATGGAAAAAAAAGCAGAAAAGAAGCTCTTTATCACGAGCTTTGCTTCTCATGACTCGCATCTGTTCAATATTTTGTTCATACAAGTTTGGAGATGTTCAATGCCCCTGCAGTTCTGCCCCTAGCTGCATTACTTTGGTGGCAATTCCCAAATAGACTAATGCCTTACATTTCCCATTGTGTTGTAGAAATAATAATAGCAGTATGATATGTTGGGTGCACCAGGATGATATGCTTCTTCGCTATTTTCCAGATGTTTTTCTTTTGTTGCTTCAAATGATAGTTACAGAATCTCATGAATACAAAGCCTAGTGTTTACAGAAGCATAGGCCTAAGAGTGCGACTTCTACAATAGCGACAATTAAGGTGTCCTCTTGGGGGCCTCCTCCATGTGCAGTTTTGCCTGGTTATGGCACAAATTTTGGGATAAGGGGATTGCATGGTATGACCCAAAGATACTAATGTTGTGAAAAAAAAAAAAGAGAAGAAAAGGAAAGAAAAGAAGAAAGCTGAATGTAAAAATGGGATTTGTGCTGTGTACTTCAATAATAATTCAGACAGGAAAATGGTGTTGAATGCATTTGGAGCCAATTCAAAGTCTGTAGAATGCTAGGTACAGGGATATACTGGTGTCATGTGTTTACTTCAGTGAAATAAGCGATTGTTGTTTTCTATTCAATTTGTCCAGTTCCATTAGAAAGCAAGAAAGAGAGCAAGTTCACTAGAAGTAGGATCCATGAATGACATCCAACACTGCCTTACCATTGCTTTCTATGTAGTTGCGCTTATGGGTACAGACCTAGCAAGGAAAAGATATTTGTAGTTGAAGAGGTAGTTTAATCACGACTTTAATGCTTTGTAGAGAGTGACAAAATAATTGAGACAGCTGATTTAGCTAACACTGCTGCTCATACTGGCAGTGATGATGCCTAGCGTTGGTTAATCTATGAATATTCAATATGTCTTTACCCTCGACACTGCTTTGATTTCCTTGCTAGTTCCTATTTTAGGCTTTAGGTTTTTTAGTTCAGTGATGCATATGTAAAGATTCGAATACAATCCATTGAAAATTAAAATATATTTTTGGGTTATTAAAATTTAAGCTTCTATAGATGTGTTCTGGATAAATAAAACAAGGAAACTGGTGCTACCTAGAAATTGAAGCCTGGGAACTTGAGTTTTCTTTAGGTGTTGATCTAAGGCTCAAACCTGACTTTTCATGGTTGTCAGCTTCCCTGGAAGGACTTGGAGCAGGATATATTACTTCATTAGTATTAATTTCATATCTTGATTGTGCAACTGAACAATGATATTATTTCCATTGGCCAATCCTTTCTTGAAAACTAAAAGGTCTCTCCCTGGGTTGGCCTTCTGTCTGGTAGTTAGCATTGGCAAAGCCTCAACAAAGACTTTCCTGTGAACTTAGATATGGAGAGCTAATTGACATTTGACCTTGGTCTGGTTGACTATTGACATCTTATTAGAATGTTTGGGCTTTGTTCTTCCACTTCCACATTGTAGTTAATCACTATACCAGTGGCATTTAAAATTGTGCATAACACTGTTGAGTTTTTTTCATAAGAGAAAAAGTCGACATAATGTTCATGTACATAAGTTACTTGTTGATATTGACTTCTGTTCTTCATGTCATGGAGATCAATGATTAACTTTTGATTTTTAAGTGTACTGTACATATTCATGATGAAGGAGATGAATACGATAATATAGATGCTGTATAAGATGACTATTTTCTTTGTTAGATTGTACGGTATTTTATTATTGTTAAACAAATTGGCAATAAATAACAATTTCCTAATTGCAACAGAAAAGTGTGATAAAATTTTATAATTGGTTCCTCCACTTCTCTCCATCTTTTCTTCAACATTAAATATTTTCTCCCACTACCCTCTATATAATATGTTATCTCCATTGTAACTTATCCTGGAACTTTTGAAGTGTTTTCTGGATTTTTTTTGTTCAGTTATTATAGTTTCAATATTGTCAATTTAGGTCCAAAACTGCTACAAGATAAAAAAGGACACTTCTTTTGGGACAAGAACGCCTACCCCAAAACAGAAAGAGGTGCGGCTGAAGCAACCCCAGAACCCTGCAGTTGGTTTTGTGGATGCTGTGAGTGAAGCTGCCCTAACTGCTGCCTACAAGATTGCTGATGCAGAAAACAAATCATTTGTAGCATCTGAAGCAGTCAAGGAGGCCGAGCGGGTGGCGAAAATTGCTGAGGAGTCTGAAGCATTCCTACAACTAGCAAGGGATATATTTGACCGATGTAAGAACAAGCTCTTTGATTTCTGTTCCATACTTCCATACGGACTTTCATGTTCTGCAAAAGAGTGCTAATTTTGTTTTTAATAAAATTTGCAGGTTCACGAGGTGAAATTGTTCTCATGGCTTGAGCTTTTCAGTACTATCATTAAACTCATCACAGGATGCAGAAAGGGGGTTGGGGGAGTATTTGTACTTTAGGGTTTGTAAATGAGATAGTTTGTTGTGCCAGCACCATTTTTATTAGTTTCTTGTAGAATTTTCATGACAGAAGAATGTATATAAACCACAGATCCCATTTGTAGCATTGTTCTTCCATTTCAATTGATCTAAGTCGATAACTTTTGTAGCATTGTTCTTCCCCCAACTACCGTACTCGGTTGTTCATTTTAAAATTTCGAAAAGGGCGAACAATTGTTCTAACTCGGATAACTTTTGTCACCCTTAACACATTAAAAGGGGAGCATGATGATAATTTTATGTGCTTTATGTGAGTCTAAGATCAACATAAGTGTAACCAAAAACTCTGCGAAAGGTTAGTTGGTGCTGAAAGAGAGTTGAGAGCATAGCTTCCAAAGTCCAATGCTGCTCCATTGTCATCTACGACATCCTTTGCGGATTTTTGCATAGAGTTTTTCTTCCTTGCCAGTGGTCTTTGTGGTCATGGACAAAGGGCCTCCGGGGATGCCATCAACTCCTTAGTGGTGGATTGTCGCCAATAGAGATGTAAGTTCATCTTCATCATTCATACCTAGATAAGGATATGTGCAACAAGCACTCATCCCAATAAACAATTCCAATTGTTGGTGCAAAGTTTGACTAATAGTGAACAAAAGGCAAGAAAATATAATGAAGGCAAGAATAATTGTAGATTTAAGGTGGAAAGAAGAAAAAAAAAAAATCCTCATTATTATTGTAAAAAAGTCTTCAAATTTAGAACAATGGAGATTCTTCAAGATCAAGTTAGATGTCCTTGGGCTTAAAACACATGGGTATTAATAGGTGTAAGTATGTTCAAGTTTCCTAATTTCTCTATGATATATATAGATAGTTGGCTATATATATTCTTAGGATTCTATTGTAGTATGCTTTCCTTGTAATAAAAGGAAACAATATCTGTGGGGTAATGCCAGTCTTGCTGTAGTTCAATTTTGATCAAATTAGTTAAGTATATGTTGTGGAACGTGTCCCAATCACCGATTCTTCAGCAGAGATAGTTCAAGTATTGAAATGGCCTTCGGTGTGGCTGGAAATGATCAGACAAAAAACGAGCGCAAAACAATTTGTTGTTTTGACTATTGACATAATCTAGAACTCGTTTCCCTTCATAGTGTGTCCTCGAATTCTTTTTTGGACGTATACTTGGACTCGCCTTCTTGGACATGTGATAGAACTCGTATTCTTTAATGATATATCAATTTTTATTTATTGATGACATGTCCTCAGACCACATTTCTTAAAACAAGAATTAAGACGAGTTGAAAGATAAAGGAGAAAGAAAAAAAAATAAAGGATCAAGAGAAGAAAGAAAGATAAAAAAGAGAGAATAAAGATAGAGTGAGAATAAAGACGCAACTCTTTATTTCTATTTGCTTGCATTTCATATAAAACTCTAAGTATGAGATGCCTGCTTAAGTGTATTTAATAAATATTAAGGACGACTGCTTGCAGTCTTACTTGTTGTCTTAGTTGCTAGTGTTGTCCATTTTCAGCAAAAGACGATTGCCGGTGGTATCAATTTTGTCAAGAAAAGATGGTTGTTGGTGTATATTTTATCAT
>JAJIYU010002347.1:0-31078 GCA_030144865.1 Tinospora cordifolia
GGAAGAAAGGAACAGAAGACTTTTTTTGGATAGAAATAGATCGGAGATGGCGATTTGGGAGAGGTCTAATGTACTTTTTGCTTCTTGGGTGTCTTGTAATAAATTAGGCAAAGGGTGTACTTTTAGGGAATGGCTATGTCAAGGAAAAAAAATCTTGCATAGTCTGTACTTTTGATGTTCTCGAGCTTTGATATCTCATCAGGCTCTTTTTTATCAATATATTAGTTTCTTTTCAAAAAAAAAAAAAGGCGCTAGCTGGGAAGTGGCTTTGGAGATTCCTTAGAGAACAAGATCAACTTTGGGCCCGAGTGATTAAAAGCAAATATGGCATAGATATCAATGGGAGAGACGCAAGGCTCAAGAGAAGTGCAACCCACATACGTCCTTGGAAGTTCATCCACTCTCTATACCATTGTTATACTCCAAGTATTAGGGTACTGGTAGGTAGAGGAGACGTGATCCGGGTTTGGGGGGATGTGTGATGAGGAAATGAGGCTTTTGCAAGACTGTTTCCTAGGTTATACAGACAATCTAAAGGTCTTCAAGCCCTGTTTCCTTTTTTAGAGGGCAGGTTGAAGGGTCAGGCCCTATCCAATGGAACTTCCATCTGAGGTCTTCCAGCAAACGGCGTTGTGAAGAGGAAGAGGGAGGGTATGGAAAAGATAACAAATTGATAAAAAAGGAAGGTGGGTAGAAATATTTGATACCGCAATCAATGGTATCTAATAAGTTCTACCCTCCAAGATTTATTGAGGGGTTGTGTGTTACAAGATAGGAAGGATCAAATATTGTAGTTTAGAGAGGCTTCTAGGGACTTTTCTATTAAATCTTTTTCTCTTCATTATCCGATGCTTCCTTGGCTAATCCGTCCCAACTATTCCAGGAAATATGGAAGGCCCCTGTTCCATCCAAAGTTAAGATTTTCACTTAGGAGGTGCCGAGGTGGCCCTAAAGAAATTTAATACAAGGAAAATGATTTAAAAGCATTTTCCAAGTCATTGCCTTTCACCTTCATGTTGTCATCTATGTAAACAAAGTAGCGAATCAATTGACACTTGTTCTTAAGGTGCCCATTCTCCAGTTATATATAGGCAAGGTGCATGAGGCATTTTCCTACTTCCCCAGAGGTAAGTGAGCAGGATGTTCAATTTAGTGTATGTCCGTTTCAAGAGAAGATTTGTATGAAGCGGGGAGCTTATTAGTTGGTGGCTAATTTGGCGGTGATTTGGTGCTATGGAAGGAGAGAAATGCAAGGATCTTTGAGAGTAGGGTCCTTCCTCCAAGTCAAATTTGGGATGAATCTCTGTTGTTAGCGTCATTTTGAGTAAGTAATAGTCCTTTATCTTGGGGGTATCCTATTTCGAAGTGGCCCTTTATCTTTGGGGAACATCTTGCAATTGGTGATGGGGGTTGGGAAAGGAAAGGGTGAGGTTGGTCCCCCTAACATATTTGTAGGTGTCTAGTAAGGTCACCTATTCATAATTGTAGCGACTTTATTATATCAATGAAATTATTATCTCTTAAAAAAAAACATATGTAAACGAAACAAATAGAAAATGCAAGAAGATACAATCCATAAACAAGAAGAAAAGAAGAAAAATGTTTAAAAAAAAACAAAGACAACAACAACCTCGAAGCCTCAGCCTAGGGCCGTTGTATCCAAATCGTAAGATTAAGAACCCAACGTGCAAAATCATTTGGAGCCAAGTTGCAGAGCCACAAGGCTATGACTACTTGCAATCTTGATATGTTTTATGTTTCAGGCAATTTTACCGATCAATTTTGAATGCTAGGTTTTTTGAGGAAAAGGATCTTCCTCCTATCCAAATTTGGGAAGAATCTCTGGTGCTGGCTTCTTTTTAGGTTAGTTATAGCTCCCTTTCGTTAGATTACTCCATTTCAGAGTAGCTTCGGGGTTGGAAAAACATTTTATAGTTGGTGCAAGGTTTTTTGTTGTGTGGGTGTAGGTGGTCTAAGTGCTGCCTCCTTTCTATTGTTGTACTTTCTCATTTTTATCAATAAAGTTCTTGTTTCTTTTTAAAAAAAATTTAAAAAAAAAAAAATTCTGAATGCAACCCGAACATAGGTGAGGAGAACAAGATGATCATAGTTCAAGGTTAATAGATATTTGGCTTCAACGAAAGAAAAAGATCGATGACTGAATTGGGAAGTATTATTTACGTGTGTTATCAATTCCAAGCTCGTGTCTTCAATTTTTTACTCCAAAGCTATGAACTAAATTACTTATCCAAGCATTAAATAGATCTTAGTTTGGTATTTATGGATTGATTTTGGTTTATTCATTCATAATTTGATTTCTCATGGTTTATTCATATTTCTTTATTTATATTGCTTTGACTTAGTAGTCACAAGTCAACTGAGCATAGATCAAGAAGATGACAATCAAAAGAGCTTTCCTCAAGTTGGGTAAAGGATTTATGATGTAGATAAATTTTATAACCTTTAAATTGGTAAATGGTTCAAATAACTCCTGAAGGAAGATATTTGATCTTTCAAGACTATTGCTACTTGGTGAAATCATACACTTGGGATAACACCAACAAGTATTTGGCATTGTTGCAAAAGCATTAATTTAGCATATATTAGTAGTAATAGGTCTAGATTTTAATGTAGACTTGTTTCTTTTATTTTCAACTGAATTTTTATTGATTATTTCTTTAATGTTTTTCCCACAAGGGGCAACAGAGCTGATTCAAAACAAGTTGGTAAACGAAATTACTTCAAGCCCATAATTCAAGAGTAAAACTCTTGGATGGCGAGGACGCTCATACAAGCAAGTAACTCATAGTTGAACCCAGAATTAATGGTAATGGTTGAACAACATCAATATGGCAGTTCTGCAGTGTAAGAACCAATCATCCATCTCTAATCATTCTTAGGAATATGTGGTACAATGAGAACTAATGGAGTCGGAGACGAAGTGATCAGGTTAAGGCTTTTTCCATTTTCTCTTAAAGATAAAGCTATGGCATGGTTACAAAGCTTGCAACCAGGGAGTGTGCATACTTGGCAAGAGAGTCAGGTTTCAAAACTTCCTTACAAAGTTTTCCGTCAGCAAAAACAAAATAATTGAGGGTCGAGATTGACCAAAACAACCAATTGGATAGTGCATCTCTCCATGAAACTTGGGAGAAATTCAAACAGTTACTCACAGGTTCCAAATTTGGACTCAACTACAATAATTCTACAATGGGATGACTACTTCTACTTCTAAATGCTTTCAATTTGATTGAAGAAATAGCCTCAACATATATGAAGTCCTAAGAGAGAACTGGAATGAAGAAGGCAACGCGGATTCTCAAAGTGGACTCTTAGCAACACTTACAACACGATTGGTTAATTTATCACAAGTCACACTAATGCAAGGGATAAAGCCAACAATAGAACAAAAAGCAGTTGTAGCAACGGAATAGGTAGAAACTTGGGGTAAGAAGGCAAATTCTGCGAATCAGTAGAGAAATTATTTCAGAAATGATGCTCAAGTCCAAGGCGAGATAATGAATTTTGTGAATCAGTGTGGAAAAAATTTCAGAAAAAATGCTCAAGTGGAAGGCCATTTCAGCAATGAGCGTAAAGCCATGAAAATTTTGCCAACTAAAACAATTAAAGTCAGTTAAAGCCCCAGATGGACTATCAACTACCCACACTAGAAAAGAAATCTTCATTAGAGGAGTTGGAACAGTTGACAGATGTCACTATAAAGTTTCTTGAAGAGATCTCTAACAAGTTTGAGAAGACCAACTCAAACATTTATGAGTTGAAATATTCAGTAAAAAATTCAGAAGTACAATTGGGACAGATAGCCACCGTAATAAATGCCATACAACAAAACTTGTTCTCAAGTACTACATAGGTCAACCCCAGAGAGCATTGTGATTTCAATATGTTTTTTGTCATGGGCAATTTCCTCAAACAATTCTCAATGAAACCCAAAGATATAATATGCCATTTCAAAGGGTTTTCGAGAGGAACACATTGGTGAGGAGAACAAGAAAATCTGAGTTCAAGGTCAAGAGATGTTTGGCTTGAAGGAAGATGGAGATTAAAAAACAAATCTGCAAGTATTCTTCATGTGTATTTTCAAATTCCAAATCATGTATTGTACTTTTTTTTCTCCCAACCTATGACCAAAATTATTTTTCTAGGGATTGGATAGATCTTAGTTTGTTATGTATCCATTGATTTCTGTTTTTCTTTCATTATTAATTTATTTTTTCTTAGTTTATTCATATTTCATTGTGTACAACTTTTTACTTGGTCACAAGTCAAATGAATCAAGATCAAGATAGAGGCACTCGAAATAGGATTCTCTGGGTTTAATAATGGATTTATGACTTAATCTTGTACAATCAAGAGGTTTATCACAGATTATGAAACAACTTAAAAAAACAAAAAACCTAGAATGTACTACACAGTGGTGATTCGAACATTTATTGAAACGTTGAGGTTTAATCATGATTGAAGGCTTCAATTCCACAGTCAAGAGAGAGATTGATATTTTTAATATTTGATTTATGAAATTAAGAGCATAATCAATAACCAATGTTCCAAATAAATCCAAATACAAACGAAGTGAAATCAAATCTTTAGGTTTTCCCATATTTAGTTAATTTTGCTATTTTTGATCATCTGAATAAAGTTTATAACCATTGAACTGGTAATTAGTCTATATAACCATTCGAGGATGATACCCGAGCTTTCAAAATTATAAGCACATTGCTGAAGTCGTACACTTGTAGTAACATGAACGCAGGGAGACTAGGGACTGTCAAGAGACGTCCCAAAAAAGCACTAGTAGATAGCAATTCTTTTTTTTTTTAGTTCTAATCTTATGTTTTATTTACTTGTTCTTCTTCATCTTATATTTTTTGCATTTAATGCTCCAAGTACAACAGTGACAGTGATATTGTATATGCAACAAATTAATTCATTACTGCAGATATCAAAAGGAGCAAACCAAAATAATGGAACTTAATCCTCAAAGAAGGATGTCGGGATGTCTAGTGACTCCATCCCAAGTTTATGAAGCAGCTATGGTGTCTAAAATTGTCCACTTACCCATATATGGAACTAGCCTAGCTACCTAGACATGATTGTCAAGGAAGGAATTAATTTAAAAGAATTAACTTGATAATGTGTAAATAATTTATAAGAGAATGCATCATGAAGGAAACACATATTTTCCTGTAGAAGCATAAAAAGCAAAGCCAACATCCTTTGTCTTACAATATATGAAAATAGGAAACTGTAGCATTAAATGAAGACAATACCAACAGTTGAAACAAAAACCAAGTTCACATGCATTCAATTGATATGGTTTTTGCCTTTGAGATTTACCTTGATAGAAGCATCTCAGTGTTGACATTGCTAATTATCGTAGGTTCATAAAATGTCATCCCAAGGCTATGCCTTTTTCCACCAAGCATAATTTTTCCTCCCTACAGACAATTATCACACCAAGTCCAGTAATTGGTTCCTCTAGTCAAAGTGCAAGCTCATAATAAAATATCCAACAGTTTATTATACAAATACAAATACAAATACTAGATGTCATTTAGTGAGATCTTAAGGAAGTTAAAACTTATTTGCCTGATGCAAAATGCAAAATAAAACAGAACTGCCAACTGTACCAGAAGGCCAAGCAACTCCAACTGCACATGCAAATAGCATGGATACAAGACATGATTTTTAGATATTTGTATTTTGTTCAAAAAATGGAAATTCATTGAACAACTTTAACACCATCATCATGTTTTCTCTATCCAAAAACTTTACATCTCCAAAAATTTCACTCATAAAAAGAATGAGCTTCTATATCTTAGGAAAGAAGAAAGAACATGCAATTCTTAAAATGAAATATGATCTTGACAGGTACAACTACTTATCCCAATAGTTTGGAGTTGATTAGATTAATCTTGAAGACTTGATCCAATATGAATATTTTATGCTCAGCCAAAGAAAGCTAGATCATCCCATTCACTGTATATTCAAACTAGCTACCTATTGATGGATGTTTCATGATGCATGTTCATTTCTGCAATATTGCAATAATAAACATAAAGAGGAGCTAATTACACCATTTTGGAAGACCAATTCATAATCAACACGGTAAAAGTGTTTGTGATCAAGCTCTTTTCCATCATTGCATGAATCATATTTTTAGCCCACACCACATGAGCTAACAAATAATGGCGAGCAAACCAGAAGTATGAAGTTCAATAAGTTGATTTGGGAACATGACTTCGTGATCACCTCTCCTCGACAGATAATTCACTTGGTTCAACTTCAAACAAACCTCCATATGTTACAAGCTCAATAGATTCTTACTACGTGGTGGATGGATCATGATGCATCCCTTTGTTGGTCAGAAGGTTGGTACTTGTTCTACATGAGAGCATTGGTTGGTGATTTTGAATACTATAAAATCAAAATTGAGGCCTTCCTCACTGAGATTTGATGGTAGATTAATATCTATTCCTATATCAAAGAAGAACATGGCAGATTAGTGGCAGATAAGCTTCCATAAGGGTTGTAGATTCTAAAGAGTTTAGAAGTAGGCATTATGGGTGGGACATGGAGATGTTGGGGTGGGAAAAAGTTAAAAGGAAGGAGCTGGAGGATCGAATTGTTAAGTCAAATAGGCAAGAAGTGAGGTCAAATTGGAATGATGACCTAGCATGATAAAAGTGGTTAGCTAAAGGAGAGCCATGAAGGTTTGCAAGGAGAAGCAAAGAGGTGCTCTTCTTGAGTAATGAAACAAATGGCTTAAGGAAGGGGATGTCAACTCAAGATTCTTCCTGACGAGTGAAAGGTCTACTATTTAATTATAGAATTGATTTTGATCAAGCAAGCACGAGAAGGTAGTCCTTTCATCTCTTTGCCTACTCCATGCTGTATAGCCTAAGAATCATGAGCTGGATGGATGATAGAATACATGAGATATGCCAAGTAATTACAATAGATGAACTCTTAAGTTTATAATTTCTAATATTATAGCATTCTTTTCTAGGTTGGGGGAGTTTTGAAGATTGCAAAACTCTGAAGTTGAATATACACCAAATCAAACAACAAATCAAGTGAGACCATTCTATTTTATTGTGAATGAGAGACGTTTCTGACCAACGTCAACTCATATCTAGCTTTTTGTCTTTTTAAAATAATCAGCAAGTAGCTCCAATGCCCTAATCTGGCTCACTTCTTCAAGCTCCGCTCACAACGTTTTGCTTGCCTCAAAACAAAGGCACACTAATGCGTAACAACTAGCACTTTTCAATTTACAAAGTCCTTGGCAAACTACAACTGCTTTAAAGTCACAGGCATGTAGGACCGCTTGACTACACTGGACCAAGAGCACCAACCGCTTGTTGCAACTGAAAAACCTCTTACCTTCTTAATACTTAAATTATAGGGTAGTGTCGCCCTTATTATTAGATTAGCTTCTGCTTTGATTGCACCTCTTGCTACAAGCTGGAATTGGAGATTCGTTAATTCAATCTCCAAACTTGAAGGTAAAGACAAGGAGATTGTAGAAGAGGAGGTAATAGTACATGAAGTGGGGGAACAATTTAAGAATATCTTCTCGAATGGAAACCATTATGCTTGGGGAGTGGAGGGCATTTCATAGTATCCAATTTAAGTAGATGACAATAAGACCTTGGAGGAGCCTTTCTCTGAAGAAGAGGTTTGACAAACAGTTTGATTGCAATAGTTCTGGAGCCTAAGGACCAAATGTTTTGGCAAAAACTTTCTTTCATAATAGTTGGGATATTGTCAAATCCAATTTGATGAAAGTTATATTGGAATTTCATCAAAAGGCAGCATTAGAAGGTGCAAAAATGAGACCTAAATATACTTAATCCCAAAATAGACACTGGCCAAAAAGTCGCAAGATTTTCAGCTCATTAGCTTTACCACAAATTTGTATAAAATCATCACCAAAGTACTTGCCAACAAATTAAAAGGGGCTATGTACTCAACAGTGTTAGAGAATCAGATGGATTTTGCATAGGAGATACAAATTATCGAAGGGGTTCTGATTGTTGATGAACTTGTAGAAGCATATCAAGCTAGGTCGAAGAACCAGATGGTACTTAAAATTGATATTAAGAATGCATATGATATGTTAATTGGGATTTCTTGACTTTGTCCTTATTTAAAAAAAAAACTAGAAATTATATTAATATTGATACTAATGTAACAAAGGTACTAAACAAGGTGTCCAAAACGAAGCATTACAAGAAATGTAGAAAAGACAAATCCAAGTCTCATACTATCACGACTTTGTCCTTTTGAAAAGGGTTTTGGAGATGAATGGAGGAAATCGATATGCGGGTGCTTGCATTTGATATCCTATTCCATCTTCATGAATGGAAGGACTAGGGGTAAAATAGCGGGGGCAAGGTAATCCCATGTCTCCTTTCTCTTCACTTTGGTGGTTCATATTCTATGAAGAACATCGGATATAGCAAAAGCAATCAACAAAATGAAGACCTTTCTACAGGGTAGGGAGGATATTGAGGTCACACATTCGCAGTGTGCAGACAAGACATTGTTGTTCCTTGAAGAAGACAAGGAAGTAATGACAAAAAAATATGCCATTGATGATGGTCAATTGCTTTTCTTTAGTTTTGGATATGAAGATTAGCATGGATCAGACTCAAATTGCAAGCATCTCGGTGTTAAAGGAGTGGACTGACAAAATTGCCGTGAGGATGGGATGCTTGAAGGGGGAATGTCCTACAAAGTATTTAGGGATGCCCTAATTGGAAGTTGTCTTCCTCTTCTTTCTAGAAGCAAGTAGTCTCAAAAGTGCCACGACATCTATAGGGATGGAAGCACAGTTTTTGGTCCAAGGGAGGGAAATTAACTTTCATTAAACCTGTTTTGGATGCATAAACTATGTACTATTTATTGGTGTTCAAAATCCCAGCAAGATATGCATGTTCAATTGAAAAGATGAGGGATTTTCTACAGGATGATGAGCAAAGAAACAGTGGAGTCCATTTAGTGGGAAAAGATATAGTTGAAGAAAGAACTAAGGTGAACGAGGGATTGGAAATATAATGCAGCAGAATAAAGCATTGATGGTAAAAGGGGTTTAAAGATTCCTAAAAGCAAAAAACCACATATGATGTGTGGTGATATAAAGTAGGCAAGGGTTGCTGGATAATCAGAGGAATGTCAGTATTGTAATCGGTCCAACGTTCAAGACTATGTGGAAATTCATCCATTCTATTTATCCACTCTATCTACCATTGATCAAGCTTAGGGTGGACAAAGGAGATAACATCTGATTCGAGGAAGATGTGTGGCATGGGAGCGAGTATATGTTCCATAGATTGTATTTCAAATCACTTGCTCATAATCCACCCAGTTCTAGTTTTGCATCTCCTTCGAGCGACCCTAAACCTTTATAATGGGATTTTCATGTGGTCAGCTCTTCCCAACATCGAGTTGAGGTGAATGTCCATAGCCCTCTCCCTTTGCTTCATGATTGTGTTCTCCATGATCATAATGACAAAATTCTGTGGTCCAACGAATCTTGAGGGGAGTTCTCCGCCAATTCCTTCCTTCCTACTTTATTCAACAATCTCATTGGCTCCTTCTATTTCCTTACTTTTTCTGCCTATGGAAAGCACAAGTAAGATTCAAAGTAAAACTTCTGGCTTGGGTAGTTTTCCATGAAAGTGTAATACTAATGTCACACTACAATTCCATTTTCCAATCATGCACTTTCACCATCATGTTGCCACTAATACATGCAAGACTTTTTTTTTTTTTTTGGAAAGTAAACATAATATATTAATACATCTGGAAGAAAGAGAAGGCCCTGAACAACCCAGAAGCCTTGCTACATAGAGTACAAAATAGACGCCCACTGAATCACCCACTCACTAAAAGAGTAACCTAACCCTAACTTGCCAAAAGAGACCCAAGATGCAAACAAAAAATGGGATCTCTCCGCTATTCTATTTACATTAATGTCAGAATTATGAAAAATACAACGATTCCTCGCCTCCCATGTAGCAGCCCATATAGCAAAAGTAATCATCAGCCAGTAACTTCCTAAGTGATCCGCCCATTCTGAAATCCATGTATGAACATTTGTGCTATTTGGAGGACTAGGCATTGCTAGTAATTCTTGCTGCCAAGAGCTTCATACTGTCCTTAAGATCCTGCAGTCCCCAAAACTATGGCGAACATCATCCTCAGCGGCCCTGCAAAGACAACAGGAGGAAGGAGATAAGTAATAGGTAGGCAGTTTCTTCTGAATCTGGACAGTACAATTAAGACTTCCTTGCATAATCAGCCAAGCCAAAATTTTAAATTTAGTCGGCAGCTTGGCTTTCCAAATTGGGGCCAAGTGCGCAGAAGTCGAAGTCGTCTCCTCTGCTAAGAATGCGCTATAACAGGAGCCTGTCGTGAAAAACCCCGACTTGTCCTTAGACCACTTCCATGTGTCAGGATGAGCGCTGAGCCGAACCGACTGAAGCCTGGAGAGAAGGGTAGCCAAGTCCTCAATTTCCTCGTCTTTGAGATTCCTCCGAAAGTCCAAATTCCAAGCCCCACTGTTGTTGTTGACCTCATTGCACCCCCAGGTCTGGAACAAGGTAGCTGCCGTTGAGAGATTTTGTACAGCCTCGGAAAGTCCTCTTTAAACGAGGAGGTGGTGCACCACGCGTCCTCCCAGAATCTAATACTCTTCCCGTCTCCAACTCTCCACTGGATATGAGGTCTGAGCTTAGCATAAAGAGATTGGATAAACTTCCATGGGGATCTATAGGACACCTTAGCATTCAAACCCGCCATCATGCCATTCTGAGATCTCCCATGAATGCTGGCTATGATCTTGCTCCACAACTGATGATGCTCCTTAGAGAATCTCCAAAGCCATTTAGCTGCAAGAGCATTGTTCCTTAACTTGAGATGGGCTACTCCCAATCCCCCTTCCTCCTTTATTCTACAAACCTGCTACCACCTGACGAGCATTTGGGCCTTCTCTACCCCTTCGACCTTCCAAAAGAATCTCCTAATGTCCTCATCCAGCTCTTGTTGAACCACTGTTGGCATCTGAAAAATTGACATATAATATGTCGGAAGGGCCTCTAGGACTGCTTTTATTAGTAACAGACGGCCACCTCTGGAAAGGTAACTGCATTTCCATCCTTCAATTCTTCTTTTGACAGTTTGCAAAACCGGCTCCCAAAATGAGATCCGTCTAAGATTGCCCCCCAAAGGAAGACCAAGGTATTTCATAGGCCAGTTGGCCACGGGGATGCCAAGAGTTTTATGAGCAAGAGCCATATCCTCATCCTTTATATTAACGCCAGCCATCTGACTCTCGAGAAAATTGATCTTCAGACCAAAAACTAAAGAGAAGCTTTCTAAGGCCCATAAGATCATTTCCTAGGTTTTCGGATTATTGTCCATGAAAAATAATGCATCATCGGCGTAGAACAAATGAGAGAGGAAGATCTTTTGGCATCCTACCTCAAAGCCTTGAAAATCGAACTGCCTAGCCCTTTGCAAAAGGCCATGAAGGTTGTCTGCTACTAAGATGTACAAGAAGGGGGAAAGAGGGCATCCTTGTCTGAACCTCTCTCTGCTATAATCTTCCCCTTCGACTGAACGTTAATAAAGATGGAATACGAGACTTTAGAGATGCATCCTTTTATCCACTTGCACCAGCTCTCCCCAAAACCTTTCCTCTTCAAAACATAAATGAGATACTTCCATCGGACTGAGTCGTAGGCCTTGGAGAAATCAATTTTGAGATGAGTACACATCTGCTTAGGAATTATCCTTTTGCTAGATAGGCAAAACCTCTGTAGCAAAGCTTTAAATGAAGCTGGCGATTATGGAATTAACATTTGTTGATTTATTTAGATGCATGCGCACAATTTCAGTTAAAACTTCAAATGAAGGAAAATGCTAAAAAAATGTTGTGTGCATCTGCAACATTCAGTGTCATTGATAGGTATATTAATTATTAATTCTATAGTTGTAAATACTACAAGCATGAAAAATGTAATTGTACTAGTCTTATTAGCGTTCGCAATAAATAAAACATAGCTAGGCCTTGTGCACACACATAGAGAGAAAGCTTTATCCTTGTGTGGTTAGATTGGATGAGGGGGTGGGACATGTTTGTACTGGCATAGTGGCATAGTAAGCATAGACACCATTGGATCTCTTGTGAATGTTTAAATTCTATTACTCGTACAAATCAATATATATATAGACCTTTCAGTTTCTTTTGTTAAAAAAATATAAAATTTATAGAATTAATCTTGAAATAGCATTCAGATGCCCAGAAATATTGCGTCTTAGTAAGAATTAGCATTCATAGTGCCATGCTCGGGGTATATCATGTTATTACTGATTAAGATTGTAAGCACCCTTGATACCGTGTTTAGTGATCAGCAGATAGATGATCAATGCCAAGAAACCTAGTCCATTCAATGAGCACCTCTACCAGCAAAAGTTACATGTAGTTAAATTCCTTTCTTTTATTTTATTTTATTTTTTTTTTTTTGGTCTATGTAATTGATGATAAAATGGCTTTATTTCAATTAATTGTATGTTCTTGGCAGATTGAACCAATACAGATGACAAAAGGTACCTTTGAGACAGCATCTTTAAGAAATGATTCAACCTGTGACAAGATAAACATGGATCAGCTGATTTGCACAGATTACGCAATGGAAATCATTAGTAATTGAGTCAAAAGCATACTTTTTGAACAGCAGCTTCATTGATCAATGGACCCTTCAAGAAGAAAAAGAGAAAAATTAACAATTCTTATGAAGTGAAAAAGGAAGAAAAATGCTATATGGCGAGATTCACAAAACTAAATAAAAAGGGCAGGTACCACATATATAGGTGACATTGAGAGAAAAAGTAATCTATCGTCTACGAGCAGATTCAACTAGCATCTCCACGTATGAAGAGAAAAATGAGAAAGCAGAAGCGAAGCTAAAAATCATGACTCTTACCTGAGCAACACCTTCTTTGAAGCCATTACCAACCTGGAGATTTTGAACAGCAGCAGAAAAAGCATTCAAGAACTTCTCATAAACACCTACATATGAAAACGCCACTTAAAATCCCATTGGAGAAACATTAGAGTGGAGAGTAAAGATCAGAAAGGTCAAGGAAAGAAATTTCAAACATTTATTATTATCATCTTCTGGCATTATGAAACTATAGGCACAGACACAAAATGGATAACAAGTCAATCAGAAAATACAAAGACCTGCTGGATGGTAACTCTATTGTTATTACCTTCTTGCACGATGATTCTATTGGCACAAACACAAGTTTGCCCACTATTACGGAATTTAGCTGCCAGCTGCAATTACAAAGATATATTTCATCATATTTTGGTTGCCAATATGGTAAACTGAGATTCACAGTGAAGATATATTGCAAGTGAGACGATAGTTTCTTTTAACATATGAATTGCTCCACAATTAACTGGACAATATTACTAAATTTGTCATTGCGTTGACCACATTAAGTTATGCCACAATTTTAGGCCTACTATAAGCATATAGTGTACAACACCGCGAAGATAACATCTTCTCAGAGAGACTTGAAACCATAATCCTAACATAAACCTTTTTTTCTCTCTCTTCACATCCACGCAAGACAATTCACCATTTTAAATTGCAAGATATGTATATGACTTTTTGTACATGTTGCAACACAATAAATAGACATTAATTAGACATACCAATATACCAATTTGTCTAAGTTCTTTTTCCTTTTCTTTTTTTTTTTTTCCTTTTTTTGAGAAGAAACTAAAATTTTATTAAGAATAGAAAAAATTAGTATACAATACAATACAAGCTCGATAACAACACAAACGACTAAATAACGCCCCTAATGGCAATAATATACCTGTTCCAGTCCAAGCAATTTAATTTAATCATGTTTCTGAGTTGTCTTCTATAATTTTCTAGCACCGATTTGGTCTGACCAGAAAAAACGTTTCCTATAAAAGATTAAACATTACTTTCGATACAACATAAGAAAAAGACCACCATTCAACTAATGAAGGAAAACTTGGACTGAATTCAAAAAATGTTTTCCATTTACTTATGATTCTGCCAAGTCAATGATTAGCCCAGATTGACATTGCTCAAGTCCCTCGCTTGATGGTAAAGAATTTAAAAGTTATGCTTCGTGTAAGCAGCATAAAATGACCAAAGAAATAATTCAGAGGTCTGTCAACAATTGAAGAATTCACATGACTTCTCAACATTGTCAATAGCTAAATGCAAGAAAAGAGATCATTATTTCAGCCACTAGAGCTAGTCACTGTAGCACATATAACTCACAGTTCCTTTTACAGCCACATCCAAGTCTGCATCATCAAATACTATGCAGGGCGCATTCCCCCCGAGTTCCAAAGATACCTGAATAACCCAGATTTTCAGCACTTAGAAATACTAGTATTTAGCAGATAACATATACCTACCCCAAAGAAAAAAATATATATAAATATAAATAACAGATTTGGTGGAACACACAATAAAATAAATAAATAAATAAATAGATAAATAATAGAAAGTTACAAATTCTAATACAACTAGGAGACTACACTAAAGTTCTCTCTATATAAACCCTATTTCCTGTTATTTTAAGTCATTCTAAATTCTTCCGAAACCCTAGAGTTGCCAAAGAAGAACGAGGGAACATTTAGAACCCACTCCGAAGTTTTCAAAACATATTCGAAAAGTGAATTGACAATCAAATGTATAGTTTATTCTCTTTTTCTTTACCATCTTTAAGAAAGGGTTGGGAAAAATACCTAAATTGAATAAATAGTCATACATCGACATTGTGGATTGAAACTATATATAAATAACTCAATTATAATATATTTATATATTAAAATCAATTGATATATATATATATATGGGGTTATAAATAATGGATTTGGTATATTAGATATTAATATATCAGATTTCTTTTATGTTAATCAATCATAATGGAATAAATTGTAACAAATTACGATATATGCAATCTATAACATATTTTATTACATATGGGCATAATATATATTTATTATATATGCATAACAGATTATACATATAATGGGTTCATTACATTATATGTGTGTGCATGTGTGTGTGTGTTTGTGTGTGTGTATGAATGTATATATGTATATACACACATTCAATTCACTTGTGTATATGCAGTGATTTATGCATTATATATACTATGATAAACTCAGTATTATTATTATTGTTGTTGTTGTTGTTGTTGTTATTATATATTCTGTTATATATAACAACCGAAATCCTTATTTTATGCATTCAATTATAAAATGTATTATTTATTTTACATATTCAGTTATAAATCTCTATTTAGTTATAAATACACACACACACACACACACACACACACATGCTTACGTGTGTACATATATATTATTTGTATATATACATACATATTACTTATATTAAATAACAAATAATGACTACAACCTCATTTATCTTACATAATATGATTATCTAAACCAATATTACTTATGAATATATACGTGTATAAAATAGATAAACAATAATTATAAATTTAGAATATATTATAATTATGGGTTTGAAGATGATAATTATGAAAATGTGTGATATTTGAATTTAGGAACATAGAAGACGATTAGAAATCAATTTATAGGTCATACAAGCTTATTGGAGTACAATTAGACTTAGAAGTTAGTATGGTTTCATTCTTCCATTGTGTGCATATTATCATAAATATATAAATTTTTTTTCATGTTTGTGAACAGATTGTGAAATGTTATGCCTGTGTCCAATGCTTCGTATGTTGTTTTTATTTTATGAATTATATGAATATTGGATATTATTGTTTTTATGCTTGAAATATTGCACGTTTGGAAAAAAAAAGTTTTATTGGAAAAAGAAAAGAATTTTCTTAAAACAATCTAAATGATTGATAAGCATGAGCTAAAGGGTGGAAGTTTCCTAGGTTTGGGCATTGAAATGGATGAATATTTTTCAACCTAAGACTATAGAGTGGTCATAGGATATAGAAAGCATGAGGTGATTGTGTCAAGTCATTTCGCCTTGAAGCTCATAACTTTGGTATAAACGTAGTCAAAATTTGAACTACGTTCCATTGAGTGGTTTCTATGGGTATGACTTTATTTTGAATTATTTACTTATTTTGACTTTATAATCTTCTACTTGCACTCTCGTATGTACATCATCTAATTTATTAACTCATGCATCATTCTAAGTTATTGGTGACTATATGATGGTAGTGTGCGACATCATCTCACCAGGTTTTTTAGCTCACCCTACATTTTTCTCACGCATTTCAAGTTCATCTAGTGTTCAAGAGAAAGGCAAGGGAGTCGCAATTTAACTTGGATTGTTCACTTAATTTGAGAGTAAGTACAAAGCGACTCAATATAGGTTTACAATTAGTAGTAGTAATAATTATTTAATTTAAGATGTATAGTAGGTAGGATTTTTATAGATTAGTTGAACCCATTTATTTGACTTTCAAATATCTTGTTTATTTATTATAAGATTTAGGAGACTTATGACATTTTAATAACATTATAGTTTAAAAACATGTTTAGATATAATGGTTGGCTATATATTATGTTGTACAAGTATTGTGCAAGTTGTTGTAATAGGGTTACTAGTGCTCGGCTTTAAGTGCTAGCCCGGGCAACTTGGCTCTCCGGATATTTGGAGAGGCATTCTCTGGGACATCACAAAACACGTAAACATTCACCATTCTAAAAGCTTTGCTTTCTGATTATGGCACAGCTGCGCAGATGTGCAAACCAAATAGCTAAATGTCAACTGCATGTGGGCTTCAGCACAAGAAAATCACTAGTGGACACCCACTGCTCAAGACAATGAAAGCTTTTGCAGAAAAGGTAGGCAGATTATGAAACAGAATTCATATTGCAAACCCCAAAATTTTGGACAGCACAATAAATTCAAGATGGTTGCAAAGTATCAAAACAAACAGCGAAGCAAGCTATGAGGTTGATAAGTATATTTCAAGATTTTAAATAAATGATGAGCCGATCTTATGGAATCAAATGAATTGTTGTGGCTTTTTCAGAAGGTTAATACAGAATCTTTCAAACATATTTTAGAGGTACCTTCTTTACTGTCCCAGCAGCACCTGCCATCAATTTCTTTCCAACAGCTGTGGAACCAGTGAAAGTAATCTTCCTTACCTAAGATTGGAAGGAGAAGAAGAGAGAGAGAGAGTGAGATTATAATTTCCCACTATCTTTCGTCAGTTTCCAGTAAAAAAACAAAAACAAAAAAAGTGATTATGCAATCCAGTGATCTTTGGGCCACCCGAATGATGTGTTGGGACTTGAAAAAGGAAGAACTTATATTTATATGTATATATATGGAAGTTGAACAGTAAAATATGCCTAGCATCTATGAACAAAAAAAGGTCCATAAATAGAAGTAGCAAGGAAACAATTAATCACTTCATACAATCATAGGACATACCCTTGCATTTAATTTAGAAAAATATGAGGGGTAACTGAACAAGTCTAGAAGTTATTAAGGTAGAAAACCTGTGGACTTTCAAGGAGAGTGTCTCCAATGTCAGAAGCTTCTCCCATGACTACATTCACGGCACCCTGAATTATAAGAGTCAAAGCCAATTACATCATTACATCACATAAATAAAGTAATTTTACATATTTCTAAAAGTAATTAAATCATTAAGACATAATTGAGAAATTGTAATGATACCAATTGATGCAAAGTGATACCAAAGAAAGAACAGCACAGAAAACACCGCATGACTAGAAATCTCTATTCTTACATAACACCACAAAACTAGAAATAATTTCTATTCATTAAACTGAAAGGTTAGAACAATGATCATAATTCATAGAACGACTGTTCCTGCACGTAATCCTCTCCATTTTTAATTTTAGTATAATTACATTCACGCCTCTAATTGTTATTGTAATACATGTAGCCAGACTCAACTACTATCAACTATAAAAATAGAGCTCCTTGCGGATTTTCTAAGAAAACAAAGAGTCCTAAATAAAAATAAAGAATGACTCAATCACGTTAGCTCTAATTGAAAGCATAATGGTTTTCCTAGAAAGAATATTTCAAAATCATCACAAACCCCCCTTTAATCTTTTCAATTGCAATTTCTCCATGATTATATTATGATATCTTTAACTTTCAATATAGATATATAGTCACATCACCATTAATATCAACACTAAACCAAACAATAGAAGGCTAACAGAGCACTAAGCTCTTGAAACTCAAAATGATCCACAATGGACTAAAAATGTGACAACACTACAGAAAATTTGAAGGTTCAAGAGAGACAAAATGCATAAATATTAGAAATTTTTTCATCACTTAGATAAACATTTAAAACTGTAAAGTATCATTATCATTGGAGCTCTGGGTAAAGTGCTCTGCAAAAGCAAAGGCAAGTATTGCATGACGATATTTGTCTTGTGTCCAATTCTATTTGCATTAATTTTATTCACCACTAAGTCCAAGCAAATATAAACAATAAGGGTTACTGTTAGATACCTGAAACAACTTAACTCCACTAAGTCCAAGCAAACAGAAACAATAAGGGTTACCATATATATATAGCCTGTTGTTTCTTTTAAAGAAAAACAAAGAAATGGAGATTTTTACGACATTTCTTAGCCAAAGTAAATGTAAAGAATGGGCTCAAGGAGATAGGTTTACTAGAAAGAGGTTTTAAAGCTTTTCATTAAATCAGACAAACACTCCTAAGCTTTCTAAATATTTGCCCAAGTCCCCACCACTTGTCTAGCATTAAGCCTAGATGTTTTAGGGAGATAACACCTAAGTGACACCTCCAAAACACCAGTCCACCTCTCCTTTCTCTCTTCTTGTGGCATCAAGTTGACTATGCAGCTTGCACTCTCTAAATTGGTGGGGTGTTCTTCCTTCCTCAATTACTTGTTAAACCATTTGAATGATGTGACAAAGCTTTGGGAAAATCTCAAAGAGCTTGGATTGGGTCTTGCAACATCACAAGCAAAAACTATAAGTCCTTGTGGTCATGAAATGAGTACTCATCAAGTGGTTGAACAAGTTTAATTGTCCTCTAAATCCATTGGTCTTCAAGGTTTGTTGATGAGAGTTGCCTATTCAATTGTCAAGTTCTCGTGTTCTCACTCATATAATCCCCATCCATCAATGGCCATTCGATTCAATGGTCCAAATCATTACTACCACATGGTAAAGGCCCCAAAAGAAAAACCTACTTTCTTAAATGTTTTGCATTTCATGAACAATAATTATGCAAAATTATGGCACCCTTCGCATCAGCTACGTATGACCATGCTCCGTTATCTAGTGCATGTCGCTTACATGAAAAAACTTCTTAAACATGATTGCTTTTGATAAAGCAAATTGTTCATATTGCAGGATGATTACTAGACGGCAAAAGGCATTATGAATAAGATCTGTTTGACAAAACAGATCTTTCCACACCAGTCAATCTTCTACATCCATTGGCCGAAACTGATCAATTATTTGAAGAAGACTTGCTACTTCACTCATTTTGCCTTCAGATAGGTTTCTGGTAGGGGCAAAAATCCCACACGAAGTCCCTCCTTCCTTATTCTCTTCATAATCTATAAATTCTGATGTTGTTTTATGATGTCCTTCAGATCATCTGTACAAACTTGGAAATAGCTCCTTAAGGGGTGCTGTACCGCACCAGGCTTCCTCCCAAATTTTACTTTTCCCATATTCCTATTGCTTACGAACTAAAATGAGGAACAAGACATCTGCTAACTATTATATTTAATTTGAAGAATGTAGTTAACATTTTGCTAGTAGTACTATTGGCTAAAGCAGGGGAATTCAAACTCTTGAAATGCATCAAAACCAAAATAACTAACCAAATTATTCAGTAAGATTTAAAAGTCAATTTTTAGCCGTTCAAACCGCGTAGATTTTCCTCTTCAATCAAAAGAAATAATATGAGAAAGGAAGAGTAATATCTAGGGTGAAAAAATACGAACTCTAATGCATCTTTATATAAGCTCTTTCTAAAATTAATACATGACTTAAAATTACCGGAGGAATTCCAGCTTGAAGAGAGAGCTCAGCTGCTGCTAAGGCTGTCAAGGGTGTAAGCTCTGAAGGTTTAATAACCACTGTACAACCACAAGCAAGAGCAGGCCCAACCTGCACAAGATAAAGGATGAACCTTATGATATATTGATATAGAATGGAAAAGACATGAAACAATCAGATTCTCTTAATATGCACCTCAGTAAGTGATATATATATATATAAGTTTCCATATGCCATACCTTACGCGTGATCATAGCTAGAGGAAAGTTCCATGGTGTGATTGCTCCAACAACACCAACAGGCTATAAATAAGAATAAAAATATACATTAATACAATATAATCAGAGAAAACAACAAAAGGAACTTAATACGAAGTTCACTAACAAAATGAGTTGAATAGAAGACATATACATTTTTCAAATAGACAACAAATAGATAGTCAAATGGAAGCTAATACAAGAGAATACCAACAGCATTGATTACCAATTTCCATCTAATAATCCAAGCTGAAGCCCAAATGTAGTTCCCAGTGAAAATCCATAATATCAATCTTGATTTTATAAGATGCCAAACTAAGTGTCAACTCCAAAATGAGCCTCATCAAATATCCTATTGTTGCTATAAAGCGATATTGACCATATAAAATCAAATGTAGTTGTGTTCTTTATCAAGTTGAACCTAGCAAAACCATAGCCCAAACTTAGGGACTTAAGGATGACTATGCTCAAAAAGGAAATTGAACCAATAACCTTTAGTGTTTTCCACAGGTTTTAAGAAATGCAATGGCACCAAGGGAATACATTTTTTTTTAGGCTGTGGTATTCTTTCCATACGATGCAACTAATCCACAGGAGCCCCCAACTACCCACAAGGCCAAGACTAGAGAGACCCAAGGCGAAGATGGCTCCAACCCTCTTGAGGAGTTTAGAGAAGCTCAAAGGGGACGGTTGGAAGTTGAACCTATGACCTCCTAGGTCAAGGTCCATCCCCCCAACAACCCGCCCAATACCCTAAGGGGTACTAAAGGAATACATCAATAAGAAGCAAAGATATAAGACCTATAAATAAATACAACTTGAATAGTATAACAATGAATGAGAGCCAAAAAGACCAAATAGTATTATTCTCCCTTTCTCTTAAGACTAACAATCTTTGTTAATTTGTAATTTGTCAAATAATATTCCAAAAGTAATTTCAAGGACATACAACATGGCTTCAAGGCCAGACATGCATCACTTCATACACTCAAACACTTCTTAAAAACAAAAAAATAATAAAAGAAAAAGAAAATGTGTCAACAAAAACCATTCTCAATTTTGCTTTGGAAAGTATTTATGAACAAATTTGCAACCCCATGGCATGTGTAATAATTTTATTAAAAACAAAAGGTAATGTTAAACAAATCTAAACAATGGTACAATGTCTATTTGAAAAGCATAAGTGCACTAATAGGGTGCTAAATGTATAATCATAAGAATAGTGTACACACATATACACATACATACATATATTTATATATAAGAAGTGTTTTCATCACAACTGTAAAAGGGTTAAGGCTGCTAAGAATTGTGGGCACCCACCCCAAAAAAAAAAAAACAAAAACAAAAACAAAAACAAAAAAAAAACAAAAGATGAGGAAAGAGATGAAGTAAAAGAGGAGGCTGAGTCAGATATAGGAATCTTAAAGAGGCAAAGAGAAGATTAGATGATGAATAGCTATGTTTACCTAGACTAGATATCAAGCAAAGGACAATATCTAGGGTAATAGGTTTGTTCATTCTTCGAATTACGGAATAAAGGATATCAGCTAAAACTGCTTAAAAATTTGAGGCACTTGGAGCAAGGTGTTGTTAATAACGAAATCTAAATCCCAGCATTATTTTTTCTTTTTGTTCCCCTTCCTTACAATCATTATTATGCTTTTTTAATGCAGTTAAGAGAATTTTTACCTATTAGAGGTATGCAATTGACCCATCCCACACCCAAGTCCAGATCATAAATATCACCAAGAGTTACATATCTTAAGAGTCTAGGTAACATATGTTAGTCAAAGATGACACGTTGACACTAGGGAGAATGACTAGTGTAATTATATCATGTCAAAGTAAGACATGTTGTCAAGCTGCATGCCTTAGGCACACCAGTTACACCTCAACACTTGACAAGAAGGGGAAATTAACTTATGGGTGTGCCTTAGGTACATCTTAGTGTACCTTAGGGTGTCTCACCATTTTGCCCCTCTTTTTAAAAGATATATATTATTAATCATGAAGTATTACATTATATACTTCTCTCTCTTTTTCTTTTTTGAGTATTAAATACACATAACACACGATGTAGATCAAAAAATATTAAAAAGGAAACTTATGTTCCAATTTGTCCCATTAATACTTCTTTACTATGCTTATTGTTCCATCACATATGTCCTTTATGAAACCAGCCTACCATTTATCAAGTCAGCGTATTTTTTGCTTAAAGATATTTAGCTGTTTACTAGGAAGAAAGGTAGAACGGTAGCAAACCTTAAGGGAATTATACATTTTGAATTAGCTGCAGCATTAAGCACAAACATTTAAGCAATTGAACAAACATGAAAAGTATAAAGATAGTATTCATATCCACAAATGATAACCCTTTTGAGTTCTTCAAAGATTATTGAAGAACTAATAATGATGAGGATGTTTACTTTCCAATGGAAACAAATAAAAGGCATAAGCATTATAAATATAAAGCTGGTTAATGATTACTTGTTTTAAAACAAATAAACGACGATCAGCTAATGTTGATGGAATTATATCGCCATACACACGTTTTGCTTCCTCGGCATAGAACTCAATAAAGCTGGCCCCGTAGCTAACCTGTCAAATGGATATCTAATTTTGCAAATTGGAGCTTCACAATAAAGAAATGTGAATTGTAGCATACAGCAGTTATTCAATTTTTTTTTTTTTCAAGATTGATGCAAACAGTATACCTCCCCAAGAGCCTCTTTCAAAGGCTTCCCTTGCTCTAGTGTTATAAGTTTCCCTAGCTCTTCTTTATGGGCAATCAGCAAATCATACCTTCAAAAGCATAACATGAAACAATCAGGCAGATTTCCACAGGCACAACATAGCCAAATAACTTTTCATGTTTAGAAATAATATAGTAACTTTGTTTTGATTAAATGACTACTCAAATGCTTTCACAATTTAAATTCAGTACATCTTCTTGGGCATTATTTTCCCACAAAATGCTAAAGAATGCATACCTTCTTGCAGAAGGATGGGAAAATATAATGATGATGCAACAGTAGTTTTTATTTTAATAAGAGATAGAAACATGTTTCAATTAAAGAGGAATAAAGAACTCTATCAAGGAGGACAACAAGTCCTCAGCTCATGTAAACCAAGGGCAATTCGTGTCCATGACCTTGAAAATCGCAAGTTTGGTTCAAGGTTGCCAAGTGGTGGTGTTGACAGATGCTGGGTTGACCCACAATTTTGTGCAAACCAGGTTGGCTAGACACTTGGGCTTCCAGTCCAATCATCTCCTCATCCACATGACACTATTGGCAACAAGGAGAACCTAGGAGAGTGGGCATCTACCTACAAATTCCCCTCATGTTGGGCGAAGCCAAGTTCTCGATAAATTTCTTTCTTCTTCCCATTTGTGGGGCAAATTTGGTTTTGAGCATCTCGTGGCTTGGTGAGTAATGAGTTGGGCTCTACTTCGCTCGACTATAAGGCCCTTTGGATGGAGTTCTCTTATAGCGGGGCTCCAATGTGTGTCTTTGGGCTGCAACACTCACCCTTTTTCCCATATCTCCCCCTACCCAAATCAAACGAGGTTCCCTCACCAATTCCATAACCCATTGATCCAAATCTCAATATTCTTCTCCATAAAATCCTCCCTAAAATCAATCATGATGTAAACCCTAACTTTCTTTTCTCCCTCTCTTCTCTTCTATCCTGATTAACCACCATTTTTGACACAAATGGCCTTGATAACGTTCTCTTGACCATTGCATCCCCTCATCCCCAAAACAGCTTGGTCAACAAGCATCCTAACTAGTATCCCCCATTTTTAGAAATCAGAAATTGAAAAACTTATCAAAGAGACGTCATGAGACAAATCATCAAGCAAAGCAATAGCCTCTTTGTTCTCATGTTCGCCTTGTCAAGAAGAAGGACAATTCCTAGAGATCTTGTGAGGATTATTGCGCCCTCAATGACATCGCAATAAAGGTTCAGTTTCTCAACGGTGGACAAACTGTTGGACAAGCTACAAGACGTGTGACTTTTTCCCAAGTTCGACATACCTGCAAGCTACCACCATGTGCAAATTCATCTAGTTAATGTAGAGAAAATTGTTTTTCGCGCTCACAATGCACCACAAATTCTTGGTTAGGTTGTTCAGCCTATCGAACACCTCATCCACATTCCAAGCACTTGTGAACTCTTATCTTTCTGGTAAACTTAAATAAATTTGGGCATCTTTTTCTTCATCATATTTTGGCCTATAGCCCCAATTGGGAAGCTCATCTACACCATTTGGAATCAGTATTTTTTACCTGGCATTCATGTTGCATCTAAAGGCAAATTTGGATGCTCTAAATGAGGCCATTTGGACCACATCATATCAGCAATCAAAGTCTTTATGACTATGAGGAAATTGATGTCGTTTGGCAGTGATCCTTACCGACCTCTATCAAGAGTTTAAGGGCTTTTTGGGGCTTACAAGTTATTCTCAATGATTCACTGCATGCTATGACACTATCATCTCATCGCTCCCTTAACACGGTTCTGCAAACAAGAAAAAAAAAAGGGTGTTTGCTTGGACACTAGAAGCCACAATTGCTTCAAGTAATGGTATTAGGGCTATTTTGTCTCACGATGGGCATCCAATTGCTCATTTCAGCAAGCGAATGTCCTCACACATGCAATCTTCCTCAAGAGAAAGAATTGGTGTTAAAAGAACTTGAAGACCCAAAAAACCAAATGCACTTATCAACTATCTCACCAACTACACACACCTACTAAAAGTGAGAATTACATTCTACTTTGGCTTCCTCACAATCAGTGAAATTAACGTAAATACCAAGACGAATTCCTATCCCTCAAAAAGACAAGCAATGATGCTTTTTGCATACAATCATGGAACAAGAAGTTAAAAATTTTATTGGTAAACCCATTGGCCTGATCCCACTACTAGCCATGATCAAAAGTCATATAATTTCATTCACAAATCACTCTACTCTAGTTGCAGCTTAGCCCCCTTCATGAAATGTTCTTTTGTTATAAATCATGTTTTACATAGTTCAACCAAGATTGATCAAACATTAGATGAAAATAACGACTAGTAAACTACATTTAAAGTTCTACTACCATTTACGTAGGCATTTGCTCCTTTCAGTTGCAGTGAATTTGCTCCAAGCTGCACATCACAAATGAAGAGAGATATATATCAAAAATAAAATTTAACATTTCAGTTTATCTTGAATTACCAAATGAGTGATCACATCAATTCATGTGCAATTTCTGAAATGGAGAACAGAACATTAAACATAAGAAGAAAGAGCTTGAGATAAATATGAACATGCATCCCATCTAAATATGTTTAAAAAGGTAAAATAATACGGAAGCAAGGAACACAATGACTTCAGTCATAAAGTTTTTTAACCAGCAATGAGCTCTAACAAATCAATATCTAGTTTGGCATTGAAAAGATGAAGTTGGCTAAAATGCAATTAGTCCAAAATCCAAATCAACCATTCAGCATATCTTATATCCATTCCCTAGTTTGGATAAGGTTACCCCCGAGTAGGAAACAAGACCACTGGACAATCCCATACTTGTTCTATTGTGCCTTCCTTTCCCTCAATGTTCTTTTGTTTTGCTCCTCTCATACTGCATAGAAAACCTCAAAGAAAACGCACTTCCAATAGTTTTTTTAATGAGAGAGTTACGCAAGCTGGGCACCACATCAAAAAGTTGCTCTTCTGCGGGTGCACTCATCAATTCATAACCTTTCACCATACCCTTGATCACGTCTATTCATCAATTTGGATCCTTTCTTCTAATTATGCTTTTTGGAAAACTAAAGTTTTATTCAAAGTTATCTAACTGCTCCCATTCCGTGTTGCAATCCCGATTCTAAACTTTGATATTTGGTGAAGGAAGAGGATAACCATCAAGGATTACAATGTAGAATGCCATTGGCCCATTCATCTTTATTACACAATATCTCAACGATCCAAACTAATTTGAGTGGTCCATGGCATGGCCTCACATTTGCCAAATTGTAGGAACCACCAAATACTGCCAACCAAAGTAGGCATGTTTTAAGATTCCTCCATTTTATTGGTGTAGGGATAAAGGTTAAAAAAGACTTTTGAAGATGAGAAGTAAATAAAAAGGGTTCTGGTACATGAAACACCAGCCATTGACGGGACTATGGGAAAGCTCTATGCACAAAGGTTTACCAACTATTGCATAAATGCGGTAGCATCAAGATAACTCCTCCAGGAGAAGTGTGTAGGGCAAGTAAAATGACCAATTTCCACAACCTCATGTTTTCATTTGTTTTCTTTATCATCTCCGTCAAATTTGCTTAAAAAAAAAGAAAAAGAAAAAGAAAATTGAATGAATGAATGAAGAAGAAAGAAAGCGAAGAATTCCTCAATTTATTACTTCATGACTCAAGCTTGTGGCCAAATGGTCACATGGAAGCACTCTACCACTTTGACCAGGCTTCAGTTCTCATAAACTTAATAATGAAAAATAATGAGTTAAAAGAAAAAATGAAAGTAATTTATAAATTTTACACCATCAAACTTTAATTCTCATGTATGTTAGGAACATAAGCTATAAAGTATTCTCTCCACGCCACATGTATCAAGCATTATAGAAACTAATAGACTATCAAAACAAGCAAGCAACTTTATTTAGAAACTTTATAACTAAATTAAGTTGATGTAAAGAAGCATGGCGGCATCTTTATTATAGTAGTTTATTAACAATAAGGTGAATTGTGTACAGGACACGTACCAAAAGTAAGAATACATATTCACACGTATATAAACTCACACGTCATACAAATATCCCTGGCAAAGGTGGCAATAAACATGTCTGCCAGTCATTATGGTAAGTGACAAATGATTCAAAGAAGTCTTTTTTTGAAAAACAAAAGGCTTCAAATGATTGACACGTTAAAAACGATTTTTAAAGCTAATTAAATTATGCACCAGTTCTTTTATTGTTCTCAAGCCTATTACCCTTTCCATTCCTTCTTCTATAATTGAACAAATCCAAAATAATCAAAAATATACTGGTTTCCTTCTTTTTCCACTATAAAACTAAATCATAACCAAATAGAAAATTAAGGATATAAAAACTTTTCAGAATTGCTGAAGGCTTCCCTCACAGCAATCAAAGATTTAAAAGTAATAAGTCATCAAGGTAACAGCAAGTTCCACCATTAAGCATAAGCATCCAATTCCCAAATGAATTTGCAATCTTAATCTTAATGACACTCAAATCAACTCAACTAAACAAAGTCATTGACCAACTTACTCTTACTTAACGATATAAAGAAACAAAAACAACAAAAAGGTTAATAGTTTTAGTTCAACATTTAAAGTTTAAAGGAACACGTAGATTTTTGAATAAGAAAGGACCAAGTAGATTTCCTAGTGAAACATCATTTTGGATCACAAAATATCCAAACACAAGCTACATTGAAGAATTCCCTCAAAAATCACACCAATATATGCCATAAAACTAAAATATAACGACATAAACCATACATTTGAAAGCCTCTTGTGCTGAAGATATTGCATCTGTTGTCTCTCTCCTACCCATGCATGGAATATTTGCAATCACATCACCAGTTGCAGGATTGCGTACCTACCAGAACATGAATTGTCTAGTTTATAACCTTTCTAGTAAAACTAATAGTGAAAGTATCTCATAAAATTAAGAATAAATTAGAGTAAGAAAGAAAAAAAAAATCAGCTAAATGGCATCTAATGGAAAAGGATATAACTGAATTGGGAATTTTGCAGGACCCTTGTACTCAACTGATGCTTCTAAAATATAGAGAATCAAGTACTTCAAATGCCAATGTTTTAAGAAATTTCATTTATGCGAAGGGGGAAAAGGAAGCATGTTACTTATCCCCAACATAAGAAGGATCATTTGGTTTTCGAGCTACAAACTCTAAATAGCTAAGTATCATTAATCATAATAATCATTAATCGTAAGTGAAGTCAATATGTAGCAGCTGAGAGACAAATTTTAACATTCTGAATCATGTAGAAAGACCATAAATAATGCCCGAATAAGGACAACAACATCCACTTTGAAATGTATTAGTCATTCTTTCTTCTTTTGAGAGATTGTTACAGTAACTAAGAAACTAATATTAGAATTAAGCATAAAAATAACCAAATTCCAACACTTTGTAGATAGTCCATCTAGAGTGTAATGAACAAGATAAGATGATGAAATTTTAAGCTTGAAAAACCTCTATGGTCTTTTCATCATATGCTCCAGTCCATTTGCCTCCTATTAGGCCCTGAGTTTGCAAGAGACCAGAAGAACGCAGCTGAGAAGCAACACTTTCTGTATCCATGGCTATCTATTATTACAAACCCTCAGGTCAGAAACAATAGAAGGATGAAATTTCATTGAACCAAGTTAGGAAAAAAAAAAATGCAATCATTCCGTACAGGGAGGAAAACAACTTTCATAACAAATAAAGTGGAATAAACAACTATAATTGGATAATGCATTAATCAAGTACCATATAGATATTGGTATTCCACCTATGATGAATATATCTGCTAGTAGCAGCTCCTATTAAATCAACTCAAAAAATCAACATTTTCACATCTGCATAATCTTAGACTAAAAAACAAAACACACAAACACACATTCAAGGATCTTCCCAGCAACACCTGACTTTCTAATAGAAATCTTAATCGAATATGATGCGATGTGCATCTTCATGGCTTATGGAATTAAGAAGTAAAACAAACACAACTACAAAGACAATGAGGAAAGATAGGATTTCGCAGGTGATTTCATTACAATAAAACACCAACACGAAAACTTCACTTTCCATTCTTCCAACAAGACTGATACCTCATTAAGCACTTCAAAGAGGAAAAAAGCTGCTGCTCATTTTATTTGATTATGACTACTGCGGCACAATCACAGGAACAAGGAAAGGAAAAAACTTAGAATTAAACGGAGAAAAAAAAATAAGAAACCAGGCCGTACATTAAACTACCAAATACGCTGAAACGATTTGAAACACACAAATCACAAATGCCAATGAGCAACAAGAGCAAGCAGCAGATTCAAACCAAACGAATAATCATTTAACATTCGTATGTCAATCAAGTAACAGAGGGAGACAGTTAGATTGTTTCTACCAACCACTATTCGAGAAGCAATCAAATGATCAGAAGAAAACTAGAACCAAAATCGCAGTCAACGTTGAGATCACCAACCACTTCCCGATGCAACACTGGTATTAACAGATATGGAAAGAAAGAGACGGAGCGAGAGAGAGAGAGAGAGAGAGAGAGAGAGTAGAAAACCTGGTGGAGTAAGCGATGAGAATGCATGCAAGAGATGCGCGGTGGCCGAATTAGCAGCTTGCAGCTGCTGCGCAGAGGTATCCGTGCCATCGACATGAAAAGTTCAACTCCTCAACGTGGCACTCCCTTGTTCTTCGTATTCGCGAGTCTGTCTCCACTGCGAACGCTGCAAGAACCCCAATTATGATATTATCATTCGGAAAATGCGTGATGTAAGAAAAAAATGATCTGCCGCGCGTGCTATCATTCTCATTTTAATGCAATTCAAAATCTTCGGCTGCAGCCACCTGTCCCGTGGCGGCCAGAAAACCTCTTAATACATTTTTATTTCCATTTTAGCAAAAAGAGAAGGCCAAAAATACTTAGCAGCAGGGATGTACATGTACTGTTGGGCCATCCTCTTCATCTTTTATCAACCCTGAAATAGATAAAGAATAGGGAATATCGAATATATATATATATATATATATATATATATATATATATATATATATATATATTATATTTAATATCTGCACTTCATGAACTAATTTTCATATAATGGACGACTTTCTAATTAAAATAAATATTAAAGTTTACAAACAAAAGGACTTCCTCCGCTATCATGTAATTACAAGATCTGCGTTGGCCAAAATATAAAAAAGAAATAGATATTGATATAGGACCTTGATAGTTATGAGAATCGATTACCGGGTAACATTATATATAGGTAATTTTTTTCTTTTTACCATTCTCTATTATTCTTAAATTATTTAATATACAAAACTGCCAAATAAGTTTATATAGAACATTATATTTTCTTAAAATAATTTGATAATAAGGAACAAACTATTAAAACAAAATAAATTTTAATTTTAATCTTTTTCTTTTGCCCCAAAATAACATTGAGCACATAAACTAATAGACAAAAAAACACAAATAACTGGACAAATGATACACTCAACATCATACGCCCAATGTGCCACTTTTCAAAGCTGAGGATGAGCAGGAGACGAGAACCCATCGATCCTTACTACCTTGCCGAGCAAGCTAGCTTGTAATTTGTCAAGGATCCTTTTTCTCTATGTTCTTCTCTATTTGAAGGCATTCCACTATTTGTAAAGACAATAGATTTTCATAATTCCATAAGAACACTTGCTCTGCTCAAAAAGATCTTATTTAATAACTTAAGTGACCGTGGCAAACAAAGCATTTTGTTAGGTGGCCCAAACAAGTTTCCATCAACTTGACAGTTTCGTAAATCAAAATAACTCCTAAGGGTTTGCTTCAACTCCTGCTACATTTCCATCTTCATTTTTTTATTTTTAACTTTCAACCCTTTTTCTTTAGTAACTGTCAACTCCATTTTATTCACAGGCAT
>JAJIYU010002348.1:0-30660 GCA_030144865.1 Tinospora cordifolia
TTATGACACGACCCGTTTACAATATATATGACACGACTTATTTACGACACGACCCGTTTACGACACGACCCATTTATGACACGATGACACGAATTGCCACCCCTACCTGTTTATGATCATTGGCATCTACCATTATATGGTGGTAACCAAATTGGTAGTCATTCTTCTTAGGGGTGATAATGTGTGACACGACATGATAACTTGACTTGAACACGACACGCATTTAATGTGTTTAGGTCTAGCATAATTTGGTTTGGGTCAAAGCGAGCTGAAAATGATTAAACACATCTAAAATTTTGGTCGTAAACAAGTTAATTTGTTAAAACCGAAAATGAACTGTTTAACACAACTATGGATAAATTGGGATAAATTGAGAGACATTATATTTTTTTAAAAAGATTTTAAAATTTTAATATGTATCACATTTTATTAATATTTTTTTATAAAAAATAATATTAAAAATTGATTGTAAAAAATTAAATAGGCTATATATATGTGTGTAGGATTATGACACGGTTACAGCATGACCCATTTGCAATATGAGAGTTATACCCATTTATAACACGATGACACGAGTTTTCACCCTTAATTCTTTTTGTTAATATTTATTAAACTCACTTCGCCCCTTGCAAAAAAGGATAATAATAATAATAATACTATCAATGTTTTATGGTTTGTTAGGCAAGCAAAGGATGTTGTGAAAGGCATTAAAAAGCGGCTTGGGAGCAAAAATCCAAAGGTTCAACTGCTTGCACTCACAGTAAGTGCCTCAAAAGGAAAATTACTATTTTTAGAATGATCAAGTTTGACACTTCCTCCTTTTATTACAATATGTTGTGTGATCTTGAACTATTATTTGCATGTCTCTTTTAATGTTGTGCGGCTTTGTTTCCTTTAATATATGTGCAAGTTTGCAGTCTGCATGATGTGTGTAAATTTCATAAATTTCTAAAATAAAAGATTAAAATAGATAATTGGCCATTACAAAAATCATCATATGAAAGTTTATTTTGCCATTTTTAAAATAATGGTTTCAAATGTTACAAAGGGTGCAATTAGCGGATAGGGATAACTCATTATGCAGTTTCTTATGTTTCCATCAGTGTTTTTTAAGGCGTCTCCTAGGCAATGCCTGGACATTTTCAGGAAATAAATGCCCAGGCTGCAATGCTGGTTAGGCAATGGAGGATGCATAAATTTTTTAAAAGTTGAGAGGTGTCTCTCTAATTCTAAAAAAAAAAGCTTCAAAACCTGTCTCTCTCTCTCTTTTCTGTAGTAAAATCTCTAGCCTTTCTCTTCCTAAACTTATCATTTCCATTTGCTTCGACCAAGAAATGTTGTCAAGGTCTTTGATAACCATCCAGTTATATGTATTTGTTGTCTAACATATTTCTTCGTTTGATGCACTAGGTTTGGGAATGCTTCTAATTTTGTTAAATCTCTTGAATAATGTATATTTGTGTATTATGGACACTATTTTAATTAATATGAAGTGTTTAATTTTATGAATGCTATAAACTGCAAAATTCATAATAGAATACAATTAGATACATATAATTTTGTATCTGAGTAGTTCGTAGAAGTGTAAATAAATAATTATTTATTTAAAGACCTATAAACAACTATATATATATTTTATTACCTAGGCCACATCTAGGCTTCATCACCTAGGTTATGCCTAGAGATTGCCTTGGCACCTTGGAAGCCAACCCATATGCTTATATATGATTTATAACTCTACTTTGCCAAGCCTTTTTCCAACTACATTTTTCTTTTTCTTTTTTTCTTTCTTGTGGAGCCAGGCGAGGGGTGTTTCGGCTACGCGAATCTACTTTTTCCACGTTTTTAAAGCATAAATATATTATTATTTTTGGTCATGTTATTTTAAGTCTTCCTTTGCATCTTACCTTTACCTTTGGTTGTAGTAGGTCATTCATTCTAAATGAAGTATATGATGCTCCTTTTTGTATGTGTCCAAGCAATATTAATTTCTCTCATTTTATCTTCTATTAGTTACTTTTACACTTCCCCAAATTTGTTACTTTCTGACTTCATATTTTAATATTTTGCCATTTTAACATATGCATGTTTTGTCTATAGTTAGTTGTACACATCTTTCTTTATTGCCTTGCACGACCCCCAACATTCTGTTCCATGGAGCATGGTTGGCCTATAACACGTGCAAATTTTCTTTTCAACTTTTAAGGATACATTGAATTGTAATTCTTAAGAAGCATTCTTCCATTTGAGCCATCTTGGTTTAACTCTATAATTCTTAATATTGACTAAAATTGAAATGAAAACTTTTTCTTAGAAGGAGAGACAATTAATTCACAAAATAAAAAAAATGTGATAGACAGGGAGTCAAGGAGTATAATGAAAAAAAAAACCTTTAATTATAGATATGAAAGTGTCCAAATCAGGTTGGGGGAAGTACTTTGGTTTTATAAATAATATACAAGAACAAAATGAAAAGTTACTCATAAGTCAAGATATAATTTTGACCTTGAATAAAGTTGAAAGAATTAATTTTTGCTTAAAAGGAAAAATTAGGGGAAAAAAATGAGACACAAGAAAAAAGATAAAATGACATTAAGGAAAACCAAAAAAAAAAAAAAAGTTTAAATTGGAGCCTGAAGAGTCCAAATTAAGTAGGGAAGTAAATTCTATATGATGAGAAAATAAATGGCTAAGTAGCTAATATATAAGTTAAAATATAATTATGGACCTTAATAGAATTGAAATAATTAGGCTTTGTTTGGTATTTTGTTCAAATTTTGTTTTCTGTACTCAGAAAAAAAAAGTTGGAAGGAAGGTTGGTTAGGTTCTTTATGACTCAAAATATGTTTATGAAAAAAAAAAAATACTTGAGAAAAAGATGGGGAGCAAAAACCAGATGCAATTAGATTACTGGCAAGTACTGCAGTGTATGTGTCTTTCTGTGCTAGTGGATGAACTTTACGATGGTGGTCATTAAGCTAGGAGTCATGCTTGGCTCAAGGCCTTTTCTTATAGAAGGGCCATGTGGCTGGAGGTCTGGAGGGCCAGAGGTAGACATTAGTATATGAGTGTGAGCATGTATTCAATTGTTAGCAGTGTATCTTTAGAATATTTAGTTCAGCACCTCTGGTGCTGTGCTACCATGAGTCTTTAGCAGTATTAAAGGATAGTTTCACTTCAATAAAATATTATTCTTGTTCCCACTTAAAAGTAAGAGGAAAAAGATGCAGAGTTTGTTTATTGACATTTTTTGGTTGATTTGTAAAAACTGAAGAATCATGGATCCGCATTAGCTGCATTAGCTCTTTTAAAAGGAGGCATTTTAAAATAGTCAGAAAATATGATCCTTTTTTACTTTTATTTTTTAAAAATAACAGAGTCCAAATTAAGAATAGTCAGTTCTGTATGTACTGGATGATACGATGTATTTGCATAGACGGACATCATTGTTAATAAGCTTACTGTTGTGCACTTGTACTTCCCATTGTCTTTGCTGCTAGCTCCTGGAAACAGTAATAAAGAATTGTGGAGATATTGTCCATATGCATGTCGCCGAGAAAGACATTCTTCATGAGATGGTCAAGATAGTAAAGAAGAAGGTAAGGGTATTTATGCTTGTCTGATGGTGGACCTAGTTTTGCTCTTTTTTTTTTTTCCTAAATTTTGGGGGGATTGGCATTTTTGCAGCCTGATCTTCATGTTAAGGAGAAGATATTGACTCTGATAGATACTTGGCAAGAAGCTTTTGGAGGACCCAGAGCAAGATATCCTCAATATTTTGCTGCATATCAGGAGTTGTTGGTATGGTTTGTTATCTTGAATTGGAGTTTCTTGTAAACAGCCAATGATTAAACTATAACCTAACTTGGCATTCATATCTCAAAGAAAAGCTTCTAGCAATGAGTAAGAACTGTAGGAACTGACTAACTTGTATTTTCTCTCTGCTAGCTTTGAGTTTCTTGATTGGATTATGATATTGACTCAAGGGTGCTTTGATGTCTTTCCATTTAAAATTAAATGAATAATATTTTCTAGTATTGCCATGTCTCTATTACTTCTACATAGTCTAATTTCCACTGCTTGTTTGTTTTAGCGTGCTGGAGCATTATTTCCTCAGAGATCTGAAAGGTCTGCACCAATATTTACTCCTCCACAAACACAGCCTCTTTCATCTTATCCCCCAAATATGCGTAATCCTGATCATCGACCAGATTCGCTCGAGTCTTCCGAGGATCCTGATTATCCATCCTTGAGGTATGCCTTCAACTTCATTTAATTATGTTGTGCAAAACTGGATGTGGAAGCAACAAAACACTTCAGTCATGTAACAACTCACAATCACTTGTCCCCCAATAACAAAGAAACTTGACTTGTATGATCCTGTATTAAGAGCTAAATTGGCGATGCTTACATTTGGTTGCACATGTTTTGCCTTTAGAACAAGGATCAAGTGGCAGTGGATTTGTAAAATTATACTTTCTTTAGTTGTAATGCAGTTGGAAATTGATGAAAACACCACACTGACATTTATTAAGTGGGATTTTTGTAAAACTGCAACACTTCAAGTTGTTCAAACAAATATCAATCTGCTATCAGAATTGATGATGTTAATCTATCTATCTAACTGATTCTTGGCTATTAATGTAAGAATTTTTATGTAAATTAATCCCCTAGTTTTATGCAAGACCAAACAAACTTATTATATTTTGTGTAATCTTTTATAAATGTGATTAATTAGTTGGTACTTGGGTGTTCCCTCATATTGAGGGATCTAGGTGTACCTCCCCATTTGGTCCTACATGGGAAAGAAGTAAAAAAGGAGGTCTCCTTCCCCATAAAAAACCTACTCCAGCCTCCTTCAAAAAGTTCATCTCCTGCCTCTGCAACCAACTCTTGCTCCCATATTCCTCATGTTCTATCTTTTTCCATCTTTAGTTCCAGGGATATTGACGAAGTTTAAAGGGAAAAAGGATCAACATTTTTAGCAAAGAGAATATCCTAAAGACTTTGATAATTGTGGTTTATTTTTTTTATTTTTTTTCTTTTATCTCCTTTTTGGAATAGTTTGATAATTTGATATAGTTCATTATTAAACCTAACCACCCACCTGATCCCTAGGAAAAAATTCGACTGCATGCATTGGTTTTATATGACATTTAGATCCACCTGATACAATTAAGTCTTTAACAAAATGAGCCATGGACCAATCCTGCAAAACCTACTTGCACTCCCTACCAATTTCAGCCTCATCAATGTCTCTAATTTACTCATGCTCATGCAATTCATGTCATCTTACCTCTAGACCCATTAGAACATGTGTCTGCTATGATGTGAAACACTTTTCTTTAATCCTTGCTTTTTGGTACACGTATACTAAAGTTAGCTTCTGGTATATGTGTCACTTACTCACTATCAAGGAACAAAATTTCAACTTCATCTCAAACTTTGACATTTGAAAATTTAAATTAGTTTGTAGAGTTTGAAAATTTTGGAAGAATTTTTATAAAAAATTTGCTTACTTAGAAAAGTTTTAAATAAATTTTATGTAAATGCTAAGATATGTAGAATTTATATTAAAAATGATAAAAATAAATATAAATAAATACATTTTATATACAAAAGTATAAATGTAATAGTTCCAAACATGTTATGGTCATGCAAACATAAACTCTTATTCAATTGGTCGCTGGCTCACCTGTCGTTTCAAGCACTATACGCGATCTTCTCAATTGATTACAAAAGATGACTCTCGTTTCTCGTTCTTTTTCTAACGTCTCTTCTTAGGCTTTAAGCTTATTTTTTAAATCTATTTCTTCTTTCTACATTCTCTCTTCTAGGTTATAGCTTGTTCTTCTTTCTCTTGGACAGTCACTCATTATCTATATATATTTCGCCTTCAATCTTCATAATTTGTAGAGAATTTTTTTTTATTTTTTTAACAATCTTTATAATTATATTGAAAAATCTCAATGCACCACATAAATTTTTTCATTAAAAAAATGTCCTCTTTATGTTTTTATGCATTTTTTTTTTGCTAAAATTGTCGAAATTTTGATTTTAGGTGAACTTCACCGATTTTTCATAGGTAATGATGAAATTTGTAATTTTACAATTAGAAGTGAACTTTGCTTCGATTGTTTAAATTTACCTAATTAATTTAGCTAATTTTGTCAAAATTTGTTTAATTTCCATGCCATGCTTTTTATTGTTATTAGTATTATAGTGTCTAATTTCTTTTTCTCAAAAAGAAGTTAGCTTCTGCAACATGCTTGTGGATAGCTTTTTAGCATCTTCTGGAAGAATTGGTCATTTTTTGACTCTTCCTGGCATCAATTTGCTCTCTGAAACTCTTCTTTAATTTCTCACTCTCTTTATCATGTTTTATTTGAATGATCACGAACAATTTTGATGCATGCAAAGTTAAGACCTAGTCCTAGGAGAACTGCAAGCAATTGTGATACTTTTTTATTAGTGCATTTGGTTTATAAAATTGTATTTCTGTCTGGCTTCAACAGATTATTATCATTAGTAGTTTATTTTTTCTGCTATTTTTTGTCATTCTGATCTGTATTTCCATTTATAGTCTGACAGAGATTCAGAATGCACGAGGCATCATGGATGTCCTTTCCGAGATGTTAAGTGCCTTGGATCCAGGGAATAAAGAGGTATTTTCATTTTTAGTGTTTTCATTTACTGAAATGATCCCTTCCATATAAAGAGTAATGATTTTCAAGCATCAGAGAGTAATGCTCACCTGAATTTACTTTTTGCAAAGTTAACATTTTTGTAAGTTGTGAAAACGGTGGAAATATAACAAAAACATTTGTTGCTCCACTTTTCCAGTGTTTATTTACTTTTGGCTGCTTGTTATTAAGAGAAGATTCGTGAAGCTGTTATAGTTCTCATTTGAGTAAATTCTGCTATAGGTATAATGGCAATTAGATCCTTGCTTCCTTTATAAAGAGGAAAAAAAATGATAAGAAAGCAATTCACCTTTATTTTATTTTGCTTATTTCATATTTGTGGAATTTCATTTGATCAAATATTAATGGTATAATTCCTAGTTGCGCTATAATCTTTGATGTTTCTGAAAATTTGTGAAAGACCATACTGAAAACACTTAGGTTGCTGGTCAATCAAACTATAAAGTTGAAACAAATTTAAGTGTTATATATATATATATATATCCAATATCGATTCTATTGGGAAAAGTGCTTAGTTGAGTCTAGATACTTGAGTATTTTTGATCGTCGTAATACGGGTAAAAATTTTATGTTTGTTCTTGGATTGATTTTGAACATGAATGATCCAACTATGTTTATGATGTGGTCTCACTTCTTTTTCTGAATCTCTTTTCATTTTTATCTAGTACTTAAATACCAAGTTTTTGAATTTATCCAGTTATTTACTCTTAATTCCAAATGCAGGGTCTAAAGCAAGAGGTAATTGTTGACCTGGTTGAGCAGTGTCGCATGTACAAGCAGAGAGTTGTACATCTTGTGAATAAAACCTCGTAATTTCTTTTCTCTTCTAATACCTTGATGATGATGGAATCAAATCTTGTTCTACTCTTTGTAAGGTTTGATACCTATTAAGATATGTATTGCTGTTCTATGCATTAGATGGGGGTGCTTCATATCTGGTTATGAATTTTCCCAGATTTTTTTTTACTATGCAATTGAGATGAGATTGTGGGAAAATAATTGTAAGAAGATAGTAAGCACACAATACATACGTGTATTGAAAATATTGCCTTTTTCAATATTGATTATGTTATTTGGAAGTCAATTCTCGCCCAGATTAGACAGCAATAGAAATCTCATAGACTGAGTGATAAATTTGATGCTTACTTTAAATATATGGAAAGCCTTGTACCATTTAAAATTTGATTAATTTCTTTTCCTTTGTTCAGGGATGAATCACTTCTCTGCCAGGGACTAGCATTGAATGATGATTTGCAGCGGGTACTGGCCAAGCATGAAGCAATAGCTTCAGGAACTTCTGTCCCGGTAAACAAACCTAAAACCTTCCAGGCACTAGTTGATGTTGATGATCATGCCAGGAATAAGAATAACAGTACACAACCAGATGGGAGGTAACACATGTTCCTTACAACTATTTGCTTCCTTTAGATTCATGGAAAATTCACTTTGCACAATATTGATTACTATCTGGATTTGAATTTCATTTGCAATGGATATCATGTCATTGGCAATTAGTTTTGTTGTGAACCTTCAATCACCTAGGAAAGGTTTTTAGCCATATCTGAATGCTTTTTCTAATGTTAATTTCTGCATAGAACTGGGAATTTGAGGTGAAGTTTTTACTGTTAAGTGAATTTAAGAAAACTAAACAAACTACCTTCAGGACCCAGTTTGTGACTTGTCTACATGGCAGATGCTTTATCTCTATTTCCATCGACATTGGCTTCAGATCTTATATATATCTATATATTTGTGGATGCTAACTTCTTCAGTGCTCACAACCAATTGCTGTAGTGAAGTATGGAGGTTTTGCTTTTCTATGCAGGCCTAGTTCGAGTGCCACAACTTCAAGTGAACCTATTCAACTACTGGTTCCTGCTCCTCCCACTGCATCCAGTATTCCAGTGACCACCCTCCCATCAACAAGGATTGACCCCAAAATGGACCTTCTTAGTGGCGACGACTACAATTCACCAACCGCAGAGAATTCATTAGCTCTTGTTCCCGTGGGTGAACCACAGCCAACTAGTCCTGTATCTCAGAACAATGTTCTTGCTCTTTCGGACATGTTTTCTCAAACTAGCAATACTACTGATTCTTTTAATTCCCATTCAGCCTATCCTGGTGGACAGACACATTCTCCAACATCCCAGTCCCAGCATGCACTAGCACTTCAGCCAATACAACAGAGCCTTCATTCAAATGGAAATGTTTCAAACGTGGGATTACCGGATTCACCATTCAAATATGGAAACCAAGCTAACCACGCAGCATGGAATGGGCAGATTCCCCAGCAACAGCAACCCATATATGGTATGTTTGGTTGAATAGTTTTAGAATCTTTTTAAATGTAAAAAAGAACAAAAACCAAGAAAACAACTTATTTGTTACGGCAGCATGAAAATTTTGTTTTCCAAAGCTGATTTTAAACAAGCATGCCCTTGTCACATGTCATTTGAAATCTTTTGACAGGCATGGGAGCTCAGAGCAGCACTCTGCCACCACCTCCGTGGGAGGCTCAGGCTGTGGACAATAATCAGCCAGTGAGCATGCCTTACCAACCAATGCAGGTTACGCAGGTTTTGGTCACACACTCCCAACCAATGCAGGGTGGTCTCAATTCTCAGTCTATTGGGAGCGATCAGGTGGTGGGCATGTATATTCAGCCTATTACTACCGGCCACTTGGCAGCCATACAAAATCAACAGCAGCCAGTGATGGGTCTACTTCCGAACCAATTACAGGGAGGCCAGATGATGAGTATGCAGCCACAGGCAATCCATACGGGCCATCATATGGCTGCTATGCAACCATACTACCCAATGCAGCAGAGCAACCAGATGTTAGGGTACAGTTATGGTCAGCAAGCAGGAGGAATGTTCCTTGACCAAAGGATGACTGGACTTTCTGTTCAAGATGACAGCGGTTTGAGAAACTCTTCTTATCAGATGTCTTCTTCTTCCTCTTCTTATATGCCCCTCATCAAGCCATCAAAGCCAGAGGATAAGCTATTTGGAGATCTTGTTGACATGGCAAAGTCCAAGCCTAAGAAATCCGTTCCAGATAGAGCTGGAAGCATGTAGTGGTAATATTGAATGGTGTGTGCTCATTTTTGTTCATCTTACATCTTTTGTTTTCTTTTTAATTCTTCCAATTTAACTTGGTTTTTTTTCCCCTCCTTTCTCTTTCTATATATATGTTTCAGCTTTTTGGCTATATTTATGCAATTTTTTTTTTTAATATTTTTGGGTTGTCTGGCAGTTAGATTGATGTATATTACCTTTCCAATACAAGAAAAGATCTACTAGAAAAAAGAAAATTTCGTCTAAGAGAGTATCTGTTGAAAATTTATTCGACAACTTTAGGAGATGAGTATGTTTACATGTACATTTGATGATCATCCAGCTTGTCTTCAATGTGTCGGGATGCCTATAACTTGGAATGCGTGCAATACGCACATATCATGCATAAAATATTCAAAGATACCAGTATTGAGAACAGCAAATTCAATTCTCTTCACTTGTGGTTTCTTTCGCAATGATGCTGTTATCATCACTCTCTGAAATAACCCGAACGCTACCAGTGTAGAATTTGTATCTAAAATTTGCAGGTCTATTAGTGTTGAATAATAAACCCAGGTCCAGGTAGTTTTGCGTTGGTTTAAAATTTGGTTGAAAGGTAGTTTTAGGATGGAGTTGAATTTTTTCAACCTTAATGTAATTAGTGATGTGCTTAATTGAAAGCAGTAATAAAGAAGGAAGGTGGTAGATAAAAGCAAATGATTATGCAAATCATTCGAGTTTCACAGGTAGGAGGCCTTTCTCATGTATGGCAACATGGAACGTTTTCGCTGGCTCAAATATTAATAAGTCTTCTCTTTCTTTCAAGGGGTGAAATGAGTAAGTGTTATTTTTTTAATTTTTTATTAGTAGTAAACCTTCAAAAACAAACAACTTCTAAGTTGTCCAATTAGTATAACAAAGGTGAGAGTTATGGCTTTGTACCTTCGATAAAAATAAAATAATAAGGATGATATTGGTTTATAACAAGAAATGAAACGCGATCTGAGTGCTTTAGCGCTTGCCTTAGTATTTTTCTGCAGTGACTGTAATGAGGTTGAACATACGTTTCTTTGTTTTTCTTTATCTCTACCACGCTGGGCATTATTGCTTGTAAAATCCCCTTTCTTTCCCGCCGGCTGTCCAACTCCAGCCCCTCGCGTTTCCAGCTTACATTCTTAAGCTATGGATGATAAAAAGAGTAATCTTGAATAATAGAGTGGTTTGGGCTTCTTGAATCATAATACTCTTGAAAGTCAGTATTGGATAGGAGTTTCAACAGATGATTTGAGGCTTTGTTTCTATTTTCATCCATCCATTTCTTCATTTCCTTCAAAGCTTTTTTTTTTTTTTTTTTTTTTTGACTCCATTCATCTAAACCCTTTTTCATCATATCTTCATTAATCAAATCTAAGGATTCTTTTATGTATTTTGCAACTTTTATGTCTCACTTTCACTTTTCCCACAATAGGAAAGGGCGTGCTTACTTATATTAGAAAATATTGAAGAACAAACTTCAAATAAGATATAAATCATTGGAATTGAGCTCCATCTGCGAGATGTATCTCTGCTCAACAATATTGACCAGCAGCTGCGGCGATAGTACCGACACCAATAGCGGCTGGGCTGATGGCAGCGGACAAGAGAGGAATGGAGAACAGAGAACGGTGTGCAACAATGGCAACAAGAGAGGAGTCAAAATGAAAACAGAAACCGTTTCAGCCTGCCAATGCCAAAAAATTAAAAAAGAATCAAGATACTAAACTTACTCTAATACCATGATGAAAGAATAGAATATGATATTAATTGAATGAATTATTTACAATGAACATACAATAATATAAATAGACAAATTCTTAAATATATAAAAAGAAATAAAAATTTAAGATGTGAATAGATATTATATAGTATATTATAATATCTTATTTATATGATATAATATATTATAATATTTTCTATATAATATACTAACAAGCACTATCCTTAAGGATAATTTACCCACATCAACAAGAATAATAATAAAAAAAACGGACGTATCTCTCAGGATTCAATAAGCTCTTCTAATAAAATTAGGCAACATGAATAATAGAGAAAAATAATTTCAACTCAGCATAAAAATTGTTATAATGTTAGGAAAACTAAAATTATTTGGTGCACTTGAATAAGTAGACTAGGCTACTATTTATACTAGTTATGAGATATGAATTTCAATGGCTAGTAATAAATTGTGCAATGGTAACCGTTATCAATAAATAATAATAATTAAATAATAATAATAATAATTAATAATGACTAAAATAAATAATAATAATCATGAGTATAATGGTTTGTAAAATAAATATAAATAATACTTAGTAATAAGTTAGTCAAAGGTAAAAGAAAATAATAGTTATATTCTAAAATAATAATTATTGTCTTTTGAAATATTATAGTTTTACAACAATCCCCCACATATTTCAAAATGATAATAATAAAATGGAAAAATTGCTTTTGAAATACTATAACAATCTCTCACATATTTCAAAAGGAAAATATCAGAAGTAACATAATATTGAGTTTTCTCAACTGAGTACAATACCTCGAATTTGGTGCCTTACAAGCTATGAACCAGACATATATAATTGAGATTTAACTTACAAAATGGATGGTGAAACTAAGTGTCTATGAACCAAGCATGCAGATTATACATCACCCATAAAGGATATGAAATTTGATTAAGAGTCTAACTCAACCTCTTACTCTTTACATTTTAGCACTACTCACACCATAGGAGGGACGTAAAATAATAGTGCTTCCTAAATCAACTAGTAACTTGTTATTACCCATATGAACCTACTTCATGGGATCTCTAATCACACTGGTTGGGTTACCATTACTGTTGATATCTCAAGTTGGCAGTAGTCTCATATCCCTCGATGCTTTTTTCAAAAATTAAGTCAGAGGATTAGCCAAATTTACTTCTGACTTTGCATAATTAACTGAAAATAATTTTAATTTATTTCACAACATCATCTCTCAAGCAAAGCATGCTTTTTTTGTAGAAAAATATTCATTGCAATAGCAATATTCGTTTAACAATCACAATTCATAATTGAATATTTTTGAAGAAGTTTCTTGAACACTCGGCCTCATTACTTGCCAATTTCAAAGCAATGAATTCTAACTCTATGATAGATTTGACTACAATAGATTGTTCAATTAATTTTTAAGAACTACATCGTCGCCTAGATGAAACACATCGCCACTAGTAGATTTATCTCATATGAATCTGAAATCCAATTAACATCGTTGTATAGAATACACTATATAGAATACCATAATTAATGGTAGCTCTCAAATATCTCATTAGTTGACTATATCAGTCTCATGTTCATTATTAGGACCATATATTTCTGCTCAGTCTACTCATGAAAAAAAAAAAATCATTGAATGGATCAGATTAAGTAATAAGATCACATTTATTTTTCTCTAACAGAATATTAATATCATAAAAATAAAATATTGAAAATCAATATTTTCACTAATAGATTTGAATATCCAAAATTTTTTTCTCAACTTACTTTTACTATTTAGATATCATAATATCCAAAATTTTTAAAATGTGTCTCAACATAATGTTCTTGAGATAATCAATTTTTTCTTACAATTTCACACCAAAAAATAAACTAGGTTCACTTATATTATTCATATCAAAATTAGAAGCTAAAAATAAAATTAGTCACATAACACCAGTATAAAACAAGTACTAAAAGAAAATTATATATTGAAGCTAAAACAATTAAAACTCAAGTAGAAAAAAAAAAGTTATATCAACGGGTGCAAATGTGTCAAAATAATCCACTTTTTTTCTACTTGGCATGGATTTCACATATATTTTTTTCATCTATTATCAGAAATCAAACTAAACTGTTGCAATTTTAAATAATAATAATAATAATAATAATAATAATAATAATAATAATAATAAGCAACACTTTGATTCTACCATTGCCAACAATCATTACAATGATGACTTTCTTAGCATAAAAATATATTATTTTTGGTTATTAGAACCTTATTAAAATTTAAATGATAATTTGAACCTCATTTTTCTCAATAATCATATAGAAACTAAGTTGATTCGAATGTTAGAGCATAAAAAACATATCTTAATGATATAACTTACCAAATGTGAGTCTGAGAAGAACTTTCATTTTACTAAAACTAATACAATTATTAAATAATCAATATAAATTGATTATTCTTCATCCCCAACTCGAGTACAAGAGACAACATATTTTTAAATTTATAAATATGCCTAATGGCATCAAAGTCTCCATTCTTTCACATTGGCTTCAATGCTCACTTGAGAAATGATCACCCCAAATATATCATCTGTTTGTACCAAATTTGCATTGGGTTTAGCAGGATTGTCATTTCTCTCCATGTTCTTTCTTTATAGAGAGGCAAGGTGGCCTAATATGTCATCCACATATAAATTGTCTGTCGAAACCCCTTCCCTAAGACGAAGCACGAACCGACTGGCACAGTGTCCCAACAAACCCCCCACAAGCCAAGATACTGTTAAGCCTCGACATACAACACCACATCACGCACTTTCAGAGTAACCATAAGGAATGTAGAAAAAATTTAACAGACGAACACCGATAAAACTTGATATTTATGCAAAATGGGTCATTGTAACATGTGTAGCAACGGGAGAAACTATCAATTTTATACAAGCTTTCCTCACCCCTATACATAGTTTTTAATCCTCAAAACACAACAACAGAAAAGGAAATACAAAGAAAACCTACCAAAAAGAGTAAGGGAATGCAACTCTATGCGATGACCACTCCTTTGCCCTCATCCATGGCTGAAGAACCTGAAAAGTTAGAGTAGTAAGCATAATTGTCCACGGCAGCTCAGTGAGTAATGCAGTCTAATTCAAACTTAAAACAAGTATTCCACAAATAAAACATGTGTCACGAATGCATGAGCAATAACATTATGCAGGTAAATGAAATAGTAAATACAATTTAAATCCATAATGCAGTCGTGCACCTTCATTCAAAAACAATTAAATAATGAAAACATTCGCCGAGGCTCGCACGCTCTCTGAGAAAACTAAAAATTACTTTGCAAATAGTTAGGTGCATCGTGTCGACTTCGATTAGGTCTTATTGATGTTGTCATCATCGTAACAAGCAACCAGGACTTATTGTCGTTGCCTTATTGTGATTGCCCGATTAGGTCTTATTACCGTTGCCATCATCGTAGGCCCACAGAACCCCCTCGGCGGCACTCTGTGCTAGGTGGTCACCTCTCGGGGTCGTATGAGAGACCGAAACAACTCACCCTCACCCTGTACTCTCGGACCTCGAGACTCGGTGCACTTTTCATTTAAAACTCATTCGAAAGAATGCAAATTCATCACAATATGTAATCTCATTTTCATAATGCACAGAATAACAAGCTCTAAGAAATGAGTTAGAAAACACTACTCACAGGGATGCTCCACTCCTGGCGCTCTTCTCGCGACTGGTCGCGTCCTGCTAACACTTGGTCCTGCAAAATCGACGTAACTTCTTAGTATTAACATGGGACTTGACTCACTCTAACTGTACATCATTGGTTAATCAATAACTTGACCCAATTAAGAATAGTCCACCTACGTTTATTCATCTTGCCTTAGTTGCTAAGTCAATTTGATTGACCTTGGTCAATCTTGGTCAACCCTAGTCAACCTCTCACTTGCTGACCAAGCTGGTCAATAAAGTCCCAACTGGTCAATTCTGGTCCTCCTGGAGTCAATTGGGCCAAAAAGGGGTCAATATTCCCAATTCCCATCACTTAGGCAAAACACTAGCCTATGACCCTATCTGCGCAATTATTTTTCTGATTTTTTTGTGAGCAATCTGTACATCGGATTTGGGCCAAAATTTGCAAAACTTTTCTAGACTTCCTAAAGTTTTTCCAGAATTTTGAATCACTATTTTTAGATATCATTTACTAGGGTTTCTAGGTATAACAACAGAGACTATACAGATCCCTATACTCTGTGACAGACAATGACTATTTTCCTAAATTGACCTACCTATACATATTAGAATGTCCTGAAATTTGGTAGAAAACTTCTAGACATACCTAAGGATCTCTCCACCAAATTTCAGCTCCATCTATCAAGGTATGGTCAGTTAATTTCATCTCACAATTTTCAGCCAGATTGCAGGAAATTTCTGGGTTCCTAGTTTCTACTATCATCCTATTATTCTTTTCCTTCATTAAATCACAATTCCATGGGTTATTTCTTGTGTCTAATTGCAGTATACAGATCATAACACCTCCATTAATCAAAAACACTTCGAATCAGTAACATGCAATGCCAAATTCATGCCTATCTTTCAACTAATTTCTTTGTTGTATTTTAAAGAACACAAGAAATATGTTCTAGCACTCTACAATCATGGCATATTTGCAAGTATAACAAAACACATCCACAAGGGCTCAAGGTCAGGCCCTTATACCTTTCTGGATTCTCTACAATGAGGTCTAAAATGCCTCTAATTTTAGTCCGAATGGGTGCCTTTAGGTGTTCCAAATATGGCTCCCAATCTGGCCTTAAACTGGTTCTGTCGGTACTGTTGCAACAGTAAGTCTAACAGTTAACAACAGTGGCTTACAAAATACATTAAACGTTCCAATATCCAATTCCTACGACTTGAACACTTGAATACACATCATAAGAGGATAGGCTGATAGATTTTTACTTCAGGGACGAGCCTAAAATGGTTCAAAAGTGAGTTTTCCCAAAGTTGCTCCAACTGTCTTTGCTACACAGCTGTAACAGTGAGTAAGTAACCAACTTTAATGGTTTGGGAATCATGTGCAAAACCCTAGTTCACGTTCTCTAACATTTGGAGGTTGAAATACATATGAAAATGAAGAGGGTGGACAGTTTTACCTCCAAAAAGGGCTTGAAACAACCTAGGATTAGAAGCTCCAAGAAGGTTCTAACACAAGCTTCTCTAGTTTTCTGGGTTTGAACAGTGTGAACAGCACCTTTTCTTGATAATTTCTGCTCTAGATGGCTCCAAGATTGGGCAAACTACTTGTAGAACTTTATAGGTGGTGGTATTAGCTTCAAAACAAGCTATGGTTTGCTAGATTTGGCTGAGGATTGAGGAAGATTCAAGCTAGGAAAGTTGGCTATAGAAATCTAAAATTTTTGGACTTGAGCTCAAAGAAGGCATTTTGTTGCATGGGGGTGCTTGCTTAGCAAAGATGAGGGTGACATGTGGTTATCCAAGTGGCTTTCACCCTCACACGTTGGCTGCCTAGTCGGCAATGCCTATTGGTCACAATGGAGACTATGAGTTGATGGCTCAAACTATGGATCCAAACCATGAACTCCCATGGTTTTATGCTGGAAAATTTCCCAAAAATAGTTGAAATTCACCCAAAATTCAGATAATCTCGCACAAAAGACAAAAACAAAGAAAAAGGGCTAGATTTATTGGTCTGGGCGCGTGGGCCGACCCACGGTTTTCAGTCTGTGGTTGCGCGGGCCGTTGGCCCGTGCGTGCCGAGCGCACTTGTTTTTTTTTTTTATTTTTTTTGTTGTTTCTTTTCTTTTTTTTCTTTATATACATACACATATATACACACTTATATATATATACGTATTTTATACCGAAATTCTACATTTTTTTCTAAAATTATAAAATTCATTAATTCATCATTTCTCATCAAAATATCTCCATTGTACATCATTTTATCATTTATTCAAATATTTTCTCCAAAAATTGAATAATTTTTCAAAAAATCATATTTTCTCTCAAAAATTTCATTTATCATTATAAAAATTCTATGATTATTCCAAAAATTCATAAATGAATCCAAAAGGTTATTTTCCTCAAGAAAACACATTTTCCTAATAGTTTCATATGTTTTCTCCTTAAAATTGTATTTTCTCATATTATTTTTATTCTCTTTAATAATTAATTTAAAATTAGAAAAATTTGGAGAAAATTTTGTATTTACGCGTTAAAATTTCAAAAAATACATATAATACATATATGTCGGATCCGTCAATCTGATGTCAAAAACATGGGTCGTCACATTGTCTTACTTCTAAAAAGTGGGGTTCATTCAATTATCATTCTTTTAAAATATAATATTTTTTAATAAAAAATATTATTAGTTTTTCAACGTAGTAAACCAACTAGTTCTAATTTAATCTATGTTAAATAAATGACATTGAACTCATAAGTATATGATTTCAGAAATAATAATCAAAACAAGAATACGATTTAAAGAAAAAATTATAATATATTTTGCTGATAAAAATGATAGATTACCATTTCAATCTTCGTGGTTGCAAATGTTACAAAGTCGACCTCTCCTTTTCTTGTTATAAATAAAATAATTTTGAACAAATTTAATTATAATAAACAATCAAGTTAAAATAAATTCTTAATAAATACTAAACAATCACCATGTATCAACAAAAATAATACTAATAACAGAACAAAACAATAATAAAACTATCCACTCATCAATTTTTAATAATAGAAACTAAGTGAGTAGATAAGTGTTACAATTAAAACTGATAAATTAAGCAATAAATCTAAAAACATTACAGGCAAAACAATAGCTTATTATCCCAATAATCGAAATCTATTTAAAAAAAAAATTGAAAGAAGAGTAGCATTGTAACTCAACTACTAACAGATCAACCTCTGATTTATTTAATTTTTTTTATTCTTTTTTTATTCTATTGGTTACATTAAAAAAATTGAGCTAAATGAAACTAGGGTAACTAACTTTATGACCCTTATCAACATAAAAAAAATTATTTGCAATTTGCTTTTTATGCACATTTATATATAAAAAATACTTTCATAAAACAATCTAAATTGTTGGAAGTATTAAAAATATAGTCCAACAAAAAAAAATAAAAAATAAAAACTCAAATTAAAAAAGGAGAAGGTATATAGTGTCTTACTGCAATTTTACATAACATGTACCCTACACTGCCAAATATTTTATATTACCTCTGCTTTTGAAATGTCTAGAAATAACTCTGTCGGGACCCCTTCCTTAGGCCAAGGGCAGTCCGACCGGCACAGTGGTCTGACGAACTTACTCACCATGTCAAGTTCGCCCAACCATTGTTAAGTCTTTTTTCAATCTCATACAACAAACGACATATGAATAATTCAAAGACTCAAAGCAAAAGTAAACAATATACGAAGAGTGAACATTATATTACATGTTTGTCTTATTTAAAATACATAGTTGACCACTTATACATATACAAGGAATGACCAACCTCTATTTAAAAGACCCAAAAAGAAGAGAAAACATCAGGGAGCTAGGCAATCACCATACTTTTCCCTTTGTCAGCCACCGAAGAACCTAAAATATTAATAGAGTAGTGAGCCTAAATCAACGTGGCTTAGTGAGTAGCAAGACTAACATGTCAACAATAACTAGCATTCCAAAATAGTGTATGTATGCATGAGCAATAAAAATGATATAACATTCGAATGCATAGCATAGTATGAAAACAGTTATAAACAGTGCAACAGTTTCAAAAAACATCTCAAATCTATGCTAGTTAAAAACTATATCTAGGCTAGGGTCAATCAGCAAACCCAACCTATGGTCATCGCTCGAGCGGGTCCTGAGTCAGGCATACTAGCCATTCGAGCGGGTCGTGAGCTTAGGCGTACCCATCGAGTACCCTAACCCCGACGCTCGGCCTTCGAGCCTATGGTCTCATAACTCGTGTATATCTACACTTTTCAAAATTCATTCAAATATATCTCAACATCATGAAACCATTTAAATCATGTCATTTCACACAAGCTTCATGCAAGGAACACAAGTCATAGAAAACACCTGAATCGAACTACTCACCTCGGGTCCTGGGCACCGATGTCCCGTCGATACTAGGTCGAATCCCGCAGTGCTCAGTTAAATCTACATTAATTAAATTCAATCTCAGTTCTTTCTATATTGTAGCTTAATCTCTAATTCCATTATCTCCAATTGGTCTCGATCAACGTTTTGGCCAATCGGTCAAACCTAGTCAACTAATCAAACGTGGTCAAACTTAGTCACCTTTGGTCAATTTGGGTCCAATTGGGTCAAATTAGGTTAATTTGGATCAAAATTAGGTCATTTAGGTCAAAATCTCCAAATTCCAACAATTAGCCCAATTTCAAGCTTTTACCCTCTTTGCGCAGCAAATTTGTTGATTTTTCTGCGACCAATCCATAAGTCAGATTTGCACAAAACTTTCTAAATTTCATCTACACTACCTAAACCTTCACCAAAATTTTAATTTCTGATTTTTGGATACCATTTACTAAGGTTTCTAAGTGCATTAATAGGGATTGTAAAATCCCGTATTCCCTATGATAGGCAGTTACTTAGTGAATTGGTTGAAATTTGGTACACATAATATTGACATGTCCAATGACCTCTCCACCAAATTTAAGCTCAAAATACCTACATTTAGTCAGTCAACTAGTCTTCTACTTTTCTGTCATTCAACAGATTGTTCAAATGGTTCAAATTTCTTATGGTTTTCAAGTGTTTATCTACTCTTATTCTAACATCAATCCGCGACTGTTTCTTACTATTTTTGTAGGGGTTTAGATCTTAGAACTCTGATTAATTCAGTTCTGTCCAAAACAACAAGCAATCATAACCATAAACACTCTTAAATACATCTCCAAAACATAGCATGCATAAGGTTTCTCCGAAAATTTTTCTAAGTCCCAGAACATCTAAGTAAACTAAATAAGCTTATGATTCAAGATTTATACCCTTTCGTAGTCCCAAGTATGAGGTTCAAAACCCCTCAGATCTTGGTCCAAACGGACACCTCTACGTACTCCAAATACTACCTCCAATCTGGTCTCAAAGTCTATTTTCTACAGAAACTGTTAAAACAATTGATCAAACAGTCAACTTCATCACCTTATAAAACGTGGTTAGGATCTTAGATTCTAATTTCACTTGGAGATTGAAATACACGTAATAAAGAAAAAAAGCAAGGGTTTTACCTCAAGAACGAACCCTTACCAGCATAGGAATCAACACTACGAAGATTGGATCAACATAGATTTCTCTGTTTTCTAGGTTTCCAACAGTGTTAAGCAGCATTGTTCTTGGCCGTTTCAGCTTTAAACGATCTTGGGATTCGACCAACTACTCGTGAACCGTTGTAGAGGGTGGAAAGGATTTTTCAAAGAACCCTAGATCACTAAAAATGGATATCAAATGAGAGAGGTATGGATGATTGAAGGGGAGTTGCAAAAACTGGAAATCTAATTTCTGTTGAAACCTTGAGACTAGCACCTGTTAGTGCTCATTTTCTTCTCTGGTGGTTGTGCGTCTTGACAAGGGGCTTAGGGGTTCTTTGAAAGGGTTGTAAGAGCTTCAAAACGAGCTAAATTTTAGGGAAATCAGATAAGAAATGAAAGAGATACAAGCTCTTCAAAGGGGGTTGCAGAGGCTAAAATATGGAATTTCAACTCAAGTGTGCTTTTTGTTGCATGTTCTGCCACTTCTTGCACGACAAAAAGCTCACCACATGGCTTGTGAGTTTCCATGCAAGAAGCACATTTGTCCCACATTCAGAGCTCCGACCGGTGGAGCTGTCGGAGGGACAAATCCAGGGGCCAAAACCATGTTCATTTGCTGGTTTTCTCATATGAAAACCAAAAATTTTGTAAAAATTCAACCAAAAACGACAAAAAAGGGGTGATTTGGCACGTGGGCTGGCCAGGCAAACGGACTAACCCACATTCCTGGGCCGGTTCACGCGTGTAACAACCCGTATATTTTTAATATGTATTTTCGTATATTTTTCTAGAAATTTTAATAGAAATACATGAATTATTCTCATTTTTTTTCTAATTTTGAATTACTTATTGAAGAAAGATGAGAAAAATGGAGAAAATTGCAAATTTGAGGAGAAAATATGTGGAATCATAAGAAAATGTGAGTTCTGGAGAGAAATAATTTCTAGGGATTGATTTTTAAATTTTTGGAATAATTGTGGAATTTTTAGAGAATTTAATTGAATTTTTGGGAGAAAATGTAATTTATGGATAAATTATTCAATTTTTAGAAAATAATTGTATAAAAAAAATGAAAATGGTGTATACTTAGAGAATTTTGGTAAAGAATGATAAATCAAATAATTTTAAATATTTTAGAAAAAAATATGAAATTTCAATATATATATGTCTATATAAAAAAAAATTAAAGGATAAAATTGGGCCACTTGCGCTGCCCAGGCCCATGTGGGCCGGGCTGGGCGCACAGCCCAGCCCACCTCCCCCTTTCTCTCTATTCCCTCCCTTTTTTCTCTTTCCTTCTGATTTTCAACTAGGGGAAAACCAAATTTTTTTCTGATTTCTCCCATGGTTTTAACCATAGTATTGGCCATTAATGCATCCCCAAACACCTCTCCTTGTTTGCTGAAACATTGAGCCATGAACCAAACACTTTACAGCCAGATGTGATGCTCAAAAGAGGTTGCAAAGATCATTCAAACACTACCATCAACACCATAGTTGCAAGAAAACCTTCTTGAACACCCCATCTTCAACCCTTTGTATCTCCCTCATCCCACCTTAAATTTGGACGTTCTTATAGTCGTTGGAAAGCTCAGACTACCCTCTTCAAGAAGGTCTAAGCCATTGATCATAAGCACGGACCATTTGGAGCAGAAACGGCCATAAAACTTGCTGTTCGCGACTGCAAAAACCCAGAAACGAGTGTTGTCCGAGTTTTGCAAGGCCAATATCTCACTCATCTGAACTCCGATCTTGAGGTACCATAGCTCGTTTTGAAGCTTATAATGTCTAATTCAACTTTTATTTTATGAGAAATAGCAAAGAAATAAGCATGTCAAAAATGGTGTTGAAGTAGAATACTTAACATGCATGTGTTAGTATTTAGAAAAATTTTGAAAAAAACCTGCCAGGATGCTATGATTTTGAGCTTTCTGTTTTGATTTTTTTAAAAGAGCTAGACATGTCAGATTGATCTAAAACTTTGAGAGTATGATTATGAGATAATTAAGAGTATTGTGTAAAATTTTCGGCTCAAACCAATAACTATAAGGTGTTCAAATAGATGGAAATCTGACGGTCTGTCATGTGCAATCCGAGAAAAACCAAGTTCCTGATATTATCATTGAAAAACATAGCACAAGAGGTCCAAAATTCGTGAAATAAAATTCTGGAGACTCCTTAGGAAGTGTATATTGTATCTGGAAAATTTCTCATCATTCCGATATACAGATTGACTGCAGAAAATTCGGAAAGTCCACTGCACAGGTAGAGCAAAAAGGGCTGAAAATTTGGTACCTGATATCCTAAATGAAAACTAGGTCAAATGAAATCCAAAAATCCCAAATTAAAATCCTGGTAAATATATTTATAGTATAGGTCGTATCTGGAAATTTTTGTGCAATTCCGACATACGGATTGGTCACAGGAAAATCGGAAAATTCTCTGCGCGGATAAAATGAAAATAAAAAATTTGAACACCTGATAACCCTATTAGAAGACGTGTCAAATGAGGCCCAAAAATCCCAAATTTAATTCTGGTGATTATTTGAAGGGTCTAGATCAAATCTGGGAGGTTTCGTGCAAATCCAACGGTTGGATTGATTGCAAGAAAATCGACAAATTTGTTGCGCAAATTGAACTAAAGGCCTAGAGTTTGACAAAGTGTTGGGGATTGGGGATTTTGACCTAATTTGACCATTGATGGCCAACTTTGACTAAGGTGACCGAGTTCTACCGGGGTTGACCAAGTTTGACCGGTTGACCAGGTTTGACCGAATCGAATTTTGGGTCGACTAAGACCGACTAGGGGTAGTGGGACCGGAATTAAACAACATTTCATGAGGAACTGAAATTGAGTTAACATAATGCAGATTTCAGCGTATATCACGGGACTGGGCCGAGTGTCGAGGGGACATCGGTGCGCGGGACTCAAGGTGAGTAGTTTGACCTAGTTGTTATCTTAATTATATTCCTTGCATGAAAAATGATTGAAATTGTCATCGATTGAATGGTTTCATATGTTTGAGCTACATGGGTTGATTTGAAATATATGTAGTCATACACCGACAGTGAGACCATAGGCTCGACGTCTGAGCGCAGGGTCAGGGTACACGATGTGATTGGATTAGGCTCAACGACCGAGCGATGGGGTTAGGGCATATGATCAGTGCGCCTAGCCTCAGACCCGCTCGAGCATGGCACTTGAGGATCGAGGGCAGGGTTAGGGCGTTCGATGGATGCGCCTAGCCCTTGACCCGCTTGAGTGGTCGGTACGCCTGACTCATGACCCACTCGAGCGGTGACCATAGGGTTGTATTGATGATTTAAACCCTAGTCTGGGTATAATTTTGAGCTGCATGTATTTAAATTACTTTTCTTTAACTGTTGCATTATTTATAACTATTTTACTACATATCATGCTTTCAATTACTACTCATGCATACATGTATGGTTTTCAGAGTGCTAGTTAGATGATATACTGGTTTTCCTACTCATTGAGCCATGTTGAATATTAGGCTCACTACTCTACTAACATTTCAGGTTCCTCAGCGGCTGATAGAGGGAAAGGCGTGGTGATAGCCTAGTCCCCGTGTGGTCCTATATTCTTTTTTGTTTCTATCAATAGGTCGGTCATTTTTTTATAAGCCTAAACTTCTAAATGTCGAACTATGTACGCTTGTACTTTTGAAACATGACAACATGTAATATATCATTTACTTTCGCACTTTAATTAAATGGATGTTTAAATTACTCTGATGTGGCATGAAGGTCGTGGTTGGAAAGGCTTAACGGCGACTGGGAGGACTCGACTCGATGAGTCAGTTCGTTGAGCCGCCATGCCGGTCGGGTCGCCTTCGGCCTAGGGTAGGGGTCGCAACAACACGAGCCGCTGGCCTGCTGGCCCAGTTCACCTGGGACGGGCCATGGGCCCGTCCTATTGGCCCGATTGGCTTGGCCCCACGGCCCGTGTGCCCGAATTCATCTAAGAATTTTTTTTGTTTTCTTTATTTCTTTTCTTTGGTATACACACACACACACACACACATATAGATATATATATATATATATATTTGATTTTCGCTATTTTTTTCTAAATTTATTTAATCTATTTTCATTTCAATTTCTTCAAAAATCTCCAACTATACACCATTTTTATCATTTATACAATATTTTTCTAAAAATTGAATAATTTATCCAAAAATTACATTTTTCTCCCAAAAATTTTATTAATTATTCTAAAGATTCCATAATTATTGTGAAAAATTATATTTCTCCAAAAATTATATTTCCTTATAATTTCATGTATTTTTCTCTTAAAATTATATTTTTTTCCTAATTACTCTAATTTTCTTCAATAAATAACTTAAAATAAGGAAAAATTAAAAAAAATTCATGTATTTTTATTAAAAATTTTAAAAAAATACATGTATTGAACCTGATAATTTTTCTGTATCAAATCATGGGTCGTCACAAACTCAGAGTGTGATGCAATAGGTAACAACAAAGGATTCGAAACCATGGATCTACGTTTAGTGAAAACAACAATATTGATGACATCAACTTATTCGAAGCCTTGAATTATCCTTAAAATTGTTGAAAAATATTGAAGAATAAACTTCAAACAAGATAAAAATCATCAAAGCTTGAGGCTTGCTAGGCACTGTCTTTAAAGATAGTTCACCCGCACCAACAAGAATAATAAAGAAAACAGGTGTATCTCGCAAGATTTAACAAGCCCTTCTAATAAAATTAGGCAATACAAATAGCAGAGAAAAGTAATTTTAATTCAACATAGGGATTGTTAGAATGTTAGGAAAACTGAAATTATTTGGTGCACTTGAACAAGTAGATTAGGCTATTATTTATACTAGTGATGAGTTATGAACTCCATTGACTAGTAATAAATTGTGTAATAATCACCATTATCAATAAATAATATTAATTAAATAATCAATAATGATTAAAATAAATAATAATAATCATGGGTATAACGGTTCGTAAAATAAATATAAATCATACATAGTAATAAGTTAGTTAAAGGTAATGGAAAATAGCGTTCATATCCTAAAATAATAACTATTGTCTTTTGAAATATTATATTTTTACAACAACTAATAAAAATATTAGCTGAATGACAAGAGCAAACCTCATCAGCCACCATACTACTGACCTACAATAGCTTCAAGTACTTAGTCTAAAACCATAATTACAGTGAAGTGATGATTTGCTCGCAATTATAATCCTCATTGACCATTTATAATCAGAAGTTTCTTTACAAAACTAAAACTTTTTTAGGAAGAAGATATCGTAGCACTACTTGGAACAAAACAACACCTGCCTGCAACTGAATGGATATATTGACAACAACAGTTTCTTCTCCTACCATTTCTTTAATGAGTTGGTTTTTAACTTAAAAGTTGATGAATTATGGTTAAGTGCTTTTAAATAGAGGTCGATTTGGATTGGAAAAGGATTATTGAAGGCCTAGCTCTATTTGAACATTGTGTAAGATTAGCGAAAAATAGAAATTTTCCCAAAAAAAATTTTGATTTTCTTGATAAAATTTCATTTTCTTATGTTCAATCAAACAATCATGAGAAAATTTTCTCAAAAAATTGTATTTTTTGAGAATAATTTTTTTAGCTACCAAATACACAAGGTTGAGAGAAGAAATAATATACAAGATTTCTCAAATTGCATATTTAATCACTGCACCTTTTAGGTGCTCTCCTCTTCTTTTTCTCTTTTTACTTGAGTTTATATTTCACTGATTTTTTTTATGTAATTGTAATACTTATAACTATAAGATGAAGAGGTGATCAAAAATTGGATGTAACATCCCATGATATTAACTATACATTAATTTTGCTTTTTACGAATATTAGCATGTAGATACATGTGTTGGTATGTGTTGGGGCAAAAGGCGACCAACAATGAATAAGAATGAAAAAAGGGATAGCAGAAATGAGAATAATAACAAGTACATGAAAAATACAAAGAAAAAGAAAACTCTTTATTGCTTTGGAAATTTTTTGTTGTATACAATGAAAATAAGTATTTCTTGCCTAGATTTGTAGTAATTGAGGGCATTTATAAGTGTTAAGGGGATAAAGTTTCCAATATAGTTCGTACACTAGATGGAGAATTATCATTTGTATCAGAATTCTCAATAAGTAAGAGCTTTTTCCTTTTTGAAAACTTCTAAATTTATCTATATCTTCCTTATATCGGCATTACCTGCGTTTATAGGTTACAATTACAGAGAGAATTACAATAGTTTGATCTGATCATGAGCTTTGTTTGACATTGACGATAATTCTTCCTTTATTAGGTCAGCCTGTTGTTCAGAACCCTATGGCCAAGCTAACGGCCCACATTTTCTCGAATTTCACAATCGATTGCTTCATGAACTCATCTAGGCTAGGCTCATCCTTGGTTTTGCTAAGCTCTTCCTTGTTGAGTTCACCCTTGGCCCTACTCATCCTTGATGAGCTTAGTTTTGCCTAGGTAAGAGTTGATGATATTGCAGTTATGTGACATCTTCATTTTCTAATCTTTACTTATTTTGGTTTTATTCTCTTGAAAGCCATTGGTTTATTTTTCTTAAAACCTTTTTTCTTGCAGTAGAAGAAGGTAGAAAGCTTTTTTTTTTTTCCAAAAAAAAAAAAAACCATTATTTTCTTTTAAAGATCATTAAATATTGTATGTACAGAAAATGAATGTGATAAATCGGGCAAGTGACCTAAAAGGATGTGGCTGATATCGTTTTTAGCTCTTTCTTTTCAAAGCAATTTTGGCAATATAAGATATTGAACATTGTAGAAGTCAAATTCCTTATAATTAGATAATGTAAAGGCATAAATCTTTATCCAAAATATAAATTGTCTAATTACAAGTGGGTCCCATCACGATGATTAAGTCATGCCCTTTCCAACTAGGGTGTATGTCATAACTATCTAGAAATATAACAAAAAAACATGTCCCACACATGGTACAACAAAAATACAAAAATAGAAAGAGAAAATAGTGGTAAAAAAACCAACTCTCTTACTCATCTCACAATGTATCTACACCTGAAAAAGTGAAAGGGTAAGCGTTATGAGCCTAGTAGGTTTATCTCTCAATTAAACAAGTATATCCTTAAATAGTTATGTAAACACTTTAAAATATTAGATATTTCAAATAGCATTTTATTTTTCAATTGATCACGGGATAGGATAGGCAAGGCTTAAGGTAGTTCAATGGCTTCCGGAACCCACAAATAAATTTAGTCAACTATGGTATCTGTGAACTACTTTAGAGCTTGTCTATCATATCCAACGACTAAATGAAAACAAATAGTTGTCCTTTCTTTTGTAGTGAAGAGTCTGCATAATCTTTGGATATTTATGTTTGATTAGTTAGAAAATTAACCCATTGAGCTCATAAAATTTACCCCCTTTCATCTTTCAGATGTAGCTATAAAAGTTTTCCAAATATAAGGTTTTTAGGAAAGAAAAAGTTGTTTTCAATATTTCGTTATAATAAAATGTTTTAAGGCAAAATTTTAAACAAATAAAACATTCTAAGTAAAGAAATAGAAAAGTAGATGTTAAAGTATCAACTGAAAGTTTGAAATGTGTAGTTTTTCGTCCAATAATTGTTAAAATTCTAGTTACATGAAAATTGTAAATTAAACGTTTTTTTGTGTTAATGTTTTTAAGAAAATACAATCTCTTAAACATTAAGTAATTTCATTGCCACCCTTAATCAGATTTTATAGTATTTATGATAATTTTAAACTCTAGTACTATTACCAAAAAAAAAAAAAAGGTAATCCAACTTAATTAATGGGAAGACAAATTACTTCCACACATTCATTAGCCCGAAAAGCAATATCCTTAATTAATCCAAACACTGAAAAACTGTAACTAAAGTAGTTAAAATATTATTGTTAAAATTACTATATTTCATAAAAACAATTTTATGTAACATAATTTTAATTTTATATGGTTATTATTACTATTTATGATTTGGATTCAAAATATATTGTAATGACCATTAATATCTTAACTCTTTATTATTTTGGTGTGATTATTTGGTCATTTTAATTGTTTATTTATTATAAAATATTTAATGATTATAATAACAATTTGAATGTGAGAATTTAAAATTTTAATGGTGTTTAAAAAGTAATTATAATTTAAATAAATGTTATATTTTATTATAATAAAATTGTAATAAATGTATTCATTGCACTTCATCAAATATTCAAAATGTTTTCAAACATCTATAAAATTTGAATTTGTCTCGCGTACAACAGTTGGAGGTACAGAACAATAACATTGTTTTCTTTTTTCTATGTTTTCCTTTGTTTTAATTTTCTTTGTTAATGTTAACGAGGTTATCTCGTTAATGACGTTTGTTAGGTTTATGTTTCTCTTCAATCTTTTTTGTCCCATTCAAATTTGATTAGCTATTTTTATTTTTTAGGTTTGCTTTTGGCCTTGTATATAGGATTTTTTTTTTGGTACTTTTTAGTAAGTATATGCCTATATGATTGACTTTCAAAAGTCTTAAATAGATTAGAGAAAATGTAATTTTTCCTTTTGGGGTCTCTATTTTTATTTAGCTAACTTAGCCTTGGTTAGATCAATGAACAATGATCATTGGAAAAACTCTTTTATTCTAAAAATTTGTTATACACCACCAAATAACCATTTTAGTACATATAATTTTTTGAGTCTTTATTTAATAGTTATAGTTATTAAGTTAAGCTACTTTTAATATAGTATCAAAGTAAGCTTTGTTTATATTGTCTCATGTTCAAACCTCTAGAAAACATATTCGTTCATTTATGTCATTGATTAGTCATCTTTCCTCTTTATTATAAAAAAAATCAACATGCTATCGTGCACACTTAATTAGGACTTGTATGATTAAATACATCATCAATTAATTGAATTGGTTTAAACTTAAAAAATTATTAAGTTTAGATAAACATTTTTAAGTAGAGATTGATTTGGATTGAGAAAGGTTTGTTAGATGTTGACATTTATTTATTTTTTTAGTATTTAAAATTTGTAAGGATAAATAAAATATAAGATTTTCCTGTTACATTTGACCATTGCAACTTCAAGTGTTTTGCTTTTCTCCTCCTCTTTTGAGTTTCTATTTTTATGATTATCATTTTTTTTTTATTTTTTTTAGTATTGATATTATTGTTTGTCTTTTCACAATATTCTATCTAAATGATTGTGAAGAACAAGAAGAAGCTTCCTTCAACAAGTAATATACAAGTAGCAACCACATATTACTAATCTAATCAAAGAAGTTGACGAAGGTACACTAGAGTAGAATCTCAAGAAACCATTCGACTAGATCATTCTATTCAACATATGTCAGGACTCTTCGCCAACTCAAAGGTGGCCGGATCGGCACCGTAATCTAATAAGTTGGTTTCATACCTTAACTTGTTGAGTTACAGTGAAGCCTTTCCCGTTCAAAACTAAACTTAAGTAAAAAAGATTATTTATTCAACAACTAGAGTAATACAAGTATACTTCAGAGTACAGTAGTTGGTGGGTACATTAAAGTTATCAATAAAGTAGGTCGGTATACAAAATGACTTACAGTACACTGCGAAAGTACAACAAAAAGATAAAATACAATAAAAGTTTAAGTAACTAATCATTGACAATCATTTTACCCTTATTAAGACTTGATGATCTTGAAAAATGAAGTAAATAATGAGCCTAGTAAGCTCAATGAGTAATAGTGTACATTAATAATATATGTTCAAAATATAAAAATGTACAAATGTCAAAATGTCTATTATCA